>KK499895.1:174437-299964 GCA_000688715.1 Glossina pallidipes
AATTAAGTGAACTCTAAAAAGAACTTTTTAATATTGTTTACACCTAATTCTCTTTTTACACGAATTTTTTTACACGTATTTTTTGGGAACGTACCTATCGTGTAGAAAGAGATTTAGGTGTATTTACTTCACTATGGTCGAAAGTTAAGTGGAATTTTCATTTTCAAATCATGCAACGAAAAGAAATTTCTTGCCGACAAATATGTGGTTTTCAAGTCTTTATATAAAATTGATTATGAGTTTTGGATGTCAATTGGTCTGTTTTCGCTATTCTTGCTGTTTGTTAGGCTAACAATAAATCACTTAGTAAATGTGTGAAGAGTTTATTTGCTTTTGGGATTACCTCTCACGAATTATTTATGGCCAGTTTGGGGTAACATTAAGTGACCCCTCGTCGCCACATTTGTTTCACCTTTTGCACTCATGGACCTTATCCACCCTATTTTTGGAATTTTCACTTTTCCTTTTTTCTTTAATTTCCAAAAGCGTTTCGAGCGGATACATTGCCTATGGATCTCTCCACGAACACGTAAACGTCCAGGGATGATACCCATTCAACTAAATGTCATCTGTTTCTTTTCCACCACTTGTTTGCAATTCATCGCGTTTCCACAAGGGATATATCGGAAGAATGCTTGCAGTAGTACAGTGTCTGCTGAGAATGCATCTTACATTCAGGCGGGTTCAACATAAACCCATCATTTATTGCACCGACCAGTTTGCAATCATTCTTAAAATCCACGTAAGCCGCACCTTGTGTTCAACCCACATGCTGCCATTCTTGACACATATTTCGAGGAAAGGTACTAAACCGACGGGGTGTGACCTAAGGGCGAACCATATTGAAAATCGATTGAATCGGGCCATATACCGCCCGAAATCGCTGAGTAATAATATCGGTATAAAAAGTTGATATCAAAAATTTGTTCGTGCATTAGATGATAAGGATATAAAGAAAAATTCGAATTTAATCAGCACAGATATCTAACATTTCCATTAACAGAGCTCTGCAAAGACCCTAACATGGCTCTGTCAAATATTGAGAAATAAGATGGATTTGATGATGACCACTCCCTCCATATTAAAAACGTGAAATAATTCGTCATGACATACCTTTCAAATAAGCTAAACAAATTCAAGTTTTGCTTGTAGGAACTATTTTTAGCAATTTTTTGAAATTTGATATCTTGGCGACAAATGGATGCGAAGAAACAAACAAAACTAGAAAGCGTCTCCTATAGTCCACCTATATTACGTGAATCTATATGGAAATACTTTTCGAATGCGCAAAAGATATTCAAACTTATCTTTCTTTTATCTTTCATGACAGACTTAGCAGAAAATGCACCGAATTTGAGTGATTTTCGTAGCCATTTTTCACTAAGATTTCAAAAAATTGTTAAACATCGTTCCTATAAGCTCTGTTTGAATTTGTTTACCCCGCTTGATAGGTATACTCATGCACCTCATTCATGCGGTGTACACAAAAATATTTTCCGTTTTCTAGTCTGGATGGAGTAAACTTCCAAATTCAACTATATACTCACTCTAAGCATTTAACAGGAGCTCTGTTACGCTTTTCTAGATAATTCAGTTTTGTGACTCCCTCCCTTGCACGAAAAGTGATCTTTTCTTATAAAAGCCTAATTTTTAATGTTTTGTATTAAAAATTGATCCACCTATAAGGGCCCTCAGTAAAATTATGCTTTGACCAGGAAATAAGATATAATTTTTTCTACCTTATCGCGAAAATGAAGTAAAAATTGTACTATACAAAGTGGTGGAGAATATTGCGTGGCATATGGCCGTCACGTTGTTGTGAGTTGTTCTTTTTTTTTTTTCTTCTCTTTTGATTAAATGAAAGACCAATCCTCATTATCAGGCACGATGTAGGTCATGGAGGCGGATTTAGGTCATAGGAGTGTAAAAGTAAAAGAAGCGTTAAGGATTAATTATGCTGCAAAATTTGAGAGGACTTGAAAAAAGGGCTCGCTTCACGAATTTACATATTAATGTTTTTTCTTTTTTTTTTTTTACATATTAATATGTTTTCCAATAAATTACAACTTAATTTTCTTCCTTTCCTCGCTTTTTCTCTTTCTCTCTCTCTCTCTCTCTCTCTCTCTCTCTCTCTCTCTCTCTCTGTCTGTCTCTATCTGTCTGTCTGTCTGTCTGTCTCTCTCTCTCTCTCTCTCTCTCTCTCTCTCTCTCTCTCTCTCTCTCTCTCTCTCTTACTCTTCATCACTGTAATATATGTAGGTATGTAGATCTGGTTGCGGATTGAAATGAGTTCGTTTGCGTTCGCATAGAACACTTACTTGTTTTCATTTAATGACTTAACGGTTGTTAAAGAAATGAAATTATTATTAATAAGAAATGGTTTATGGCTTGAAATAACCGTTAAAACAGACATAGAACTTGTGAAAAGAAAAGGAGGGAAAATTGTTTTTTTTTTATTTACATAGAAAAGTAGAACTAAAAGTACAGTAAATAATTGTTTATCGTAAGTAAACAAATCTGTTTTGCGTAAAATTGCTTTAATTAACTTAATCACACTAATGGTCTTCGAAGTCACTTAAATCACTTTCTTTTGAAGTTAAGTGATTGAACACCCGCCGCTCCATATCTAATCAATTATATGAGAAGAGAATAGGGAATGGAAAATGTATTAAAGAAATTTACTGCACATCGAGGTAAATAAAATAAATATACTGTGAGGGAGTATTGCAAAATATTATAGACAAGAGTTTTATATGGATATGGATAAGTGTATGAAAGCTTTTTGTCTAAAAGGATAATAAATTGCAAAGAAATGAAATGAATGAATGAATGAAGTGAAAGACCACCCTTTACGACGAGGGCAATAAACAAAGCATTGTTGTGTGCACTGAACAAATTCAGTTGCGAGGCAAATAAAGAGCAATCAATGTAAGAGAAGTTTGCAGGCGACTTGTGGAAAATCTTTCAAACCACCCACCACCTTATGCGAAATTTATAAAGTTTATTACTAAATTAGCGGACGAGGGGAAGGCAGGCGTATCAGAGTTTATTCACTAATTTTATACTTCTACAGGATCTTTCGACATCTTGGATTAATATCGTGATATCAAATCCTATCCGATCCTATTTGGTCGTAGCTACAGTGAGTGGTCGTTCGGTAAAGGCACAAAGTTTACTGACTACACCCACTAAGTGGCTATTATTCCCCATGTCTTTCTCTTTTCCCATTTCCACGTAACCTCCATAATGCTACGCGTACAAGGCATGGCCTTGGTGATATCGAAAAGAAAAAATATCTAGCGTAGGCTATAATTTACAATTTTTTTTGGTTACTGCCTAATATTCGATGGCGGAGTACACCTATTTTCTCACTGAACTCTTCAACGAATCTGGAAACTGTGTGGATTTTTTCTATATAAAAATTTGCTCTAGTGAATGTGTCTTGTTACGATTAGCATGAACAATTTAACGGCGTATGATGGGAGCGCAATTGAGAGGTCAAATGGAGCAAGTCAAAAACATATGTGCTTCAAGAAGTATTGTCTGATGAATGATGCACTTGGCCACATTAGTAAACATCCACAGAGGTATAGTCCAGTATGTATCCCAATACTTTCATATCATGATTACTTCTTGCAAATACTAAACAATTATTCAACACAACATAAGTAACGAGTTTTAAGAAGGATTTAGTAAAATGCTGCAATGCGAGTTAAGGGTGCGTGCAGGCCCCCTCGGGTTTTCATTGAAAAAGAAATTAGTTTAAAAGTTTACGCATTTGTTAACCTAGAGAGGTATTGTAAAAAACGAAACAGGGGGAATCATTAGTACACATTGAAATAAGATAAGACTGACATTTCTTAGTTGCATAGTTGGCAGTATGCATCCTGCAACTTCTGATGATTTATTGTTAGATCCTCGGGGCTTAAGGTCAAAAGGTAACGACATTTCCATAGTGAGAAAATGCCAAGTGTTTGAAATTTTTTTTCTTTTTTTAATTTATGTTTATACAAGACTATTACGTCCACCAACCACTAACAACACATGTCCACTTCTTTTGCTTAAGGTGCCGTTGTGCTGGCTGATAGTGGCAAATGACAAATTGAAGAAGATTTTTTTTTTTTTTTTAGGTGACTAAAAAAGAAAAATAACATTTTTTTTCTTCTTTTTAACCCTTATGAGAGAGAACGAATAAAAAAGAAAAAAAAAGAAAAGAAAAGAGGACCACACACACACAGGTGGGAACAACAGATCAAACAGCAACAATTCGCCATATGGACGGCAACAGCCGTCAACACTTGGTTTCTTCTTCACTTTCATTAACAAATTCAGCTTAAGGATATCATCTCGGTCGACAGTGCATACCCCAAAAATTCTTTTTTTTAATTTCTTTAGGGGTAAAAAATAATTGACCAGTAACCGTATTTACATGTGTGTGCGTGTATGCACATAACATTAAAGCATTCATTTCATTCATAGGTATCTCTTGTTTTTATTAGAGAAAATATTTAAAAAATGTTGCCTCCGAAGTTTATTTCTCTTACGTTTAACATAAAACCTACTACACATCTAATAATGTGTTTATTGCTTGAAATATATCTGAATAACATATGGAGTTAAAATAATAAGAACGAACGTCGTTTTCATATGCAACGAAAAAAAAGGACTCGTATTCGAAGAACTTGTTTTTAAGTTTTTTCCTTTTTCCCTAACTCTCTCTTTCTTTCTGTTTTTCTTTCTTTCTTTATATATATATATACACAAGCTATTCTATTCATGCTTCTTTGTCTTGCTTCTTAATGATCATATATTATTCATTGTATCATCGTATCAATGTTGTCTATGTTGTGTGCTCTGTTTTCGTGGCAGTTACGCATGAGCGCCTAATAATTTATAGAAAGACCTGTGTTTTTAACTTTTAAACATTTCTCTCTGCAGAACAAACAAATAAAGGACCGACCGACCGACCGACCGTCCGACTTCGTTCTTTCCTTCCCCCAGAATTGTGCTATGTTTCACAACTATTGTTATTGACGTGTTTTATATATATAGCGATAATATGTAACATGCATACTTTGTTTTACTTAGTAAATCATTTGTGGGGTGGCAGTCATCAGTGTTACATGGCTAGTGCACTACTACAATACAATACAATATGAAACACCGATCATTAACCGCGAAACATAGCTCTGGAATGTTTTCAACTTAATTCTATGTTCAAGTTAAGTGAAACAGTAGTTCCGAGACTTGTTTATAATGAATTTTTTTTTTTTTTTTTTTTTTTTTGTACAAAATTATCCATAAATCCATCATTGCGCATGGCGTCGGTAAAAAGCATATCATATTTGAGAATAAAAATGACAACTACATGTATAGGTGTATTTATGGGTAAAAGTCTCAAATTTTTTGTTTTTTTGTGTCTTCCAGCTATATTCTTAAAATGCTTAACGACCATTTGTTCAATACCTTGATCTAAACTGAAGGTTTACTAGTAAACTGAAGTATTCTTAACCAGAATGCAAACTATTGGTATTTCAATAACATGTAGTGTAGTTCGCTTAGATTTCTTACGATTGCATTTCCTTACCCTATATGAATAGAACGCAAAGCTATTTTGGCAAAAACACATAGAGAAGAAGCACAAAATGCATTAGTGAAAGGAGAAGTAATTGCTTAGAACATTTGCATAATATATACGAAGTTTGAATGTGTACGCCATTCTTTTATTTTTCCTATAGCCAGAAAATTTTTCTTATTTCATTTTGTCAACCAACCATACTTGATTGATTTTATCAGTTAGTGGGTAACTGGAAGGAACGAAAATTTAAGTATTAAATAGAGTTTAACTGGAATAGATTTTCTCTTAACTGAAATGAAATACAGAAAATTTTAACGTAATAAACTGAAATAAGTAAAAAAATATATATTATACAAGTAATGCAATGGTATTAGTAAAAAAAAAAAAAAAAAAAAAAAATTAAAATAAAAAAAATAAATCGATTTTTTAATCATAAAATCATTCTTTCTCCTCAATAAGTTTTCCAAAGACTTGTTTTCCATTCAAACAATTAATGATTGGATTTCTACTCAACTACCTCTGATTTCCTTGTGATAAGAACTTATGGTTTATTAGTAGCCTCCTTTGAGAAGCCCCGTTTTAATGTTCAATACACATTGCTATGGCTTTAATTTAATTCACTTTTTTCCCCCATTTTTTTTTTTTTTTTTTTTCAGCTTCATTTTACTTACTGAACGATGCACAGACACTCATACACACACACACACATACACACACTCATTGAAATACCTGCATGACTTAAGATCTACAATTTTTCTTTACCTTACACATCTACTAAATGAAATGAAGAAGAGCCATAAGTAGCGTCTAAAGGAAGAGAGAAAGGGAGGGGTAGCAAAATTGTATAAAGTCGTGGTTTGACGTGTTGTTACCTTTTTCTGCGTTTTGCAGTTCTCGGAACAACATTATGATAATAGTAAAAAAGATGTGTTGATTTATTTAAGAGAAGCAAGCAAAACAAAAAACACGCACAAATTTTCTTTTCTTGACTACACTCCAGAGAAAATATAGTAAATCTGTAAAACATTTTGTAACGTAGAATAACTCGTAAAGATGATAATTCCCATCGCTTCTTCTCACTTCATCCATTCTTACGATATTGTTTTAGGTGACCTTTTATCTATCTGCTCGTCTAACTGATAGTCAGCGTTTCTGAATTTCATATCGCGACCCATGTTCCCAAATATTTTTATTTTCAAAAATTGTTCTTAACACGTTTGCAGAGCAAGCGAGCATTCATTCGGTGGCTTCATAGTACGTTCTGCGAATGCATACAATTTTCATTCTATTTACGAACTTTTTAATTATACAGTGGTGTGCAATAGTGTTTTGTTAACCGTAATACATTTTCGTGTCTGTACATAATTGATTAAGAAAAGTTGCGCACGCATTTCTTTGAATTTTAGAAGAGAGAGGGAGAGAGAGAAAAAAAACGAATCATTTACATAGTAATATAAACCAAACGTAAATAATAATTAGAAATTGATTTAGCTATGGGCTTAAAAGGTAAACAAAACGTGAAACTAGATTTTTACCATCCGATGGACTTTTTTGTTTTTTAGTTTTTTTTTTTTTTTTTTTTTTTTTTTTTTTTTTTTTTTTTTTTTTTTTTTTTTTTGATTGGTAGTGAGTGTCAATTTTCTGCCAAGTCTCTCCTTTAATGATTTTCGTGGGCGCGCCTAGCAATGTTGCTTATTAACGCCTGTTGTGATGCCAGATTTACGCGTTCTGGCAGCTTGCTGGCAACATCGCTCAACAGTTTTCCGATCTTTATTCGGTAATGGATACAATCATTGAAAGTTCTACGTTTACCCAAACGACTCGTGCTAGCTGCCCTTTGCCACATCGTCGCGCTATTACTTGTGCATCACCCATAATTCGGTAGGAAGATCCTTGCAATTGCAAGGGAAAAGAATTGCGAAATTTATTACTGCCACACCCCTTTGGTTAAGAATTTCTTTTCATAAAGGGGACATATATTTGCAAGAGTCTGCGATGCCCTTTCATTTTTTCCAAAGTGAATGAGCCAAAGTATTATGGTCGAGCAAAGTCGACTATGAAATTCTTTACAACATTTCTCGCAGTAAAAACGGGCCAAAGACGTTAAATGTTAGCACAGCGAGTTCATACATCAAACAACAACTGGCTTAGAATAATTTTTTTAGAAAATGCTAAAACTTAGACTCCGTTCCATTTCGTTCATACTTTTCGCAGTTATTTACTGCATCAAAACCCTATCTTTAACAGATTTTTCCGGAAAGGGATACGCTTTCACATAATTCGCGAAATATTGGCTGAAAAGATTCATTAATTTTTTCAGCTCTATTCGCTGTGCAACTGTCTATCTGTCCATGGCAGTGTTCCAAACAGTACTGAAGACAAATGACAATTTCGATGGACATCTGAAAGAAACTGATCGCTATGACTTGGGCGAATCATTCATGGATGTATGCTGAGTGAATCTCAAGCTGCTCTGGGCACGGAATACATTTTCACAAATTTCATGTAATCCTTACCAGAACTCATGGAAACCATAGACTATGGAATGTATATAAGTTTCTGCCCCCCCTTCCATGCTCTTTCAGCTTTCAATTAATGTACGACACACAATTTGTTTCTGTCACATGTTCGCAAGGGAAAAATTACATAAATCTGCAACAATATCTACTGGAACTTTCTGCAGACACATGAATAGATTTAACTCGAACGTCCGTTTTCATCGTTACATGCAATACTTCATGAATGTGAAATAGATTTGTCTCTTATCGTTTAGGGGAATTAATGATGAGTTCGAGAAGAGTTATTAGGTTTCATTATTTCAGAAAATCTATTTAAATAGCAAATGAAAAACGAATACTTAACAATATTAGGCGTTAGTTTGTCACGATGTGAACCTAAGAGCATCGAACGTTTTTCCATAGTTACACAATTTGCTTCTATAAATAAATTGCCTCACGAGTTTAATCCAATCAATTTAACGGAGAAACAAAAGATATTCTGGTATATAAGTTTACTGTCGTTCGCTCTAATCAAATCATTTAAATCGCAATTAACATTTTATAAAAGTCACAATGAAATCATAATTGGGTTAATAAAGACTTTAATTACAAACTTTGAAAAAAACAAAAACACATATACGTACACAGCTTAGCCCAAGTCGGTAACGACTTTCTTATACCCTCATGTTCTAAGAAAAAATGATTTAAGAGAATACGAACATGTTTTGTCAGTCAAGTTGATTATATATGAAAAGGATCGCGTATGCAATACTCCTGACATGGTACTCTTTGGGTATACACGTGTCTGCCAATGCCTCTATTAGTGGTTGACAAAATTCGTAAACTGTATGGGACTCATTCAAGAAGTGTGAACCAATAGGTTAGCTTTTTATCTTGACCTCACCTAAGAATGAAGACATCATAGGCTGTGAATGGTGCTATATACGTGTGATGTATGAAAAATGTGCGACTTAAATATGCAAAAAATCTTTCCTTTCTATTATTTTTGTCAGCGTAATCTTCTTTAAGAATGATACAATCCGCCCAGCCGCTCTCCAAGATCTTTTTTATGGAACAATATGCCAAGATGATTAAAATAGGGTCGCAATTTCGGCAATAATTTATCATTTGATCCAAATCCGTTTACTCTGAGCATCCTTTTCACATTTATCGCTTTGACAGAGATCTGGAGAAAACGGCATTCCTGCCACTAAATTGCACTTGCATTCAGGCACTTTCGCCATTGTAACCGTCGAGTTGTGATTCGACTTTTTCGTTCCACTGGAAGCAATCCCGGCACGAATAGGTCCTTTAGATCCAGCGCGGTAAGTGATGGCAGCATCCTACTAGGCTTTAACTTGTGTATTGTCATAAAAACACACGCTTGTTGAAAAATAAGTCCAAGAACATGCCGAGGCGCTGAGTAGGCAGGAATCGTAACCAGCAAGTCGTTGTCCGCTGGTTAGGGTATACTTGATCGTAGCTATAGTGGGTGCTGAGCCAGCTTGCGGACTGAGCGTGCAGCAGCTACGTTTCCTTAGCACTTTCTCTGACCATCACCGAGAGAGCAAAAAAAAAAAAACCCGCGATTAGTAGTAATACCCGTCGTGATTAAAATCATGAATGTGTGCGTATATCAAAGAAATTGCCATCACAAAAAACCGGAACAGGTACTGTTGTTTGATTGTCTGCGTAACTCAAGACAGAAAGCAAAATAATGCCAGATTTGTTTGCTTTGAGACCAATTATATGGCCTTCCCCCATAATCAGATACCAATCAGAGCACTTGCCAGCAAGGGCAAGCCGTCAGTTAAAATAGAAGAGCCTATGAATGATGTAATCGTTACCCATCAACAAATTCTTATACTAAAAAAAAATGCCTGCCACAAGCTCTAAGACCATCTTAAGACTGCGCTCGAAATTTCCGTTGCTTCTCGATGACACCGTTTTATATGAGGGATGTAAATATGGTAAGAGTGTAGAAGTTCCAAAAGAGTCCGGCATGCAGATCACATTAGATATGTCAAGGAGTTTACCACACCTTATTAGGCAGGTGGGTCTATTTATATCCACTTACACAGGTGATGCACGGTGCCATACGGAGTGGCACAGAAGAACTCAATTGAGCTCCTTTTTGGCCCAGAAAAGCGCCCTTTGATCCAAATGGTTACAACACCAGCCATCCTGAGCCAATTGAGGCCTAACTAAATGGTCTATCGGTCTTTTGGTCGAGTGCATGATTGCATTACAATTCCATAGTCAGGCTTTTAGACTCTCTTTCCACTATAGTAGTCACCTCGAAGTGGCGTTTCTCAACGACCGACCGATACATAAAGCAAGTGCTAGAATCTATCATGCCAAGGAATTTCCAATGATCGAAGAGAGAATATGTGTAAACCCTTGTTAAACTGCGGGAATACTTCCCTAGTGGGAAGATTTCCATAACAGTATAAATGTAATGAGGAAAGGATTTCCTCCCACAAGTCGCCTTGATTAGTCTATAATCAGCCCATCGTCGGAAAGTCTCCTTAAATGCAATATAAAGCTCTTTCTGATTAAGCTGGTGGTCCACCTGATCGAGCTGAGTGTAAATAATCTGCAAACGGGGAATGCTTGTGCCACTTCTGGAATATTGTAAGTCGCTAAATGGTGAATCAACTGCCAGTCTTACGTAACGTAGTGAACGAAAGAGAAGCTATTAAAATGAACTTGTGTTGCAAGCAGTTCAAAGTGCGTTAAATTAGGGGAAGATGTCAGGTTTATCCGGTCAAAAGAGTACAATAATGTTAGACTAGACATTCTGGATATTGAAAGAGATTCTTAATTACCTTCGGTTTTCACCTTAGCATCATCAGGTTACTATTGTTTTTCATCTGTCTGTTTGCAACGAGTTAACGGGAAAAACATTTCATTCAACGTTCGTTCCGAATTCTCCGTACTCTACGTATAGCCAAAGTGTGATAAGAAAGTGGCTACAAACGCCAGTGTTTGAACGAAAGAATTGAAAAAAAAAGAAAAGGTATTTCCTTACAACTACGATAAAATGTTCTTTACAAGCACATTCTGTCCATTCTTCAGAGAATTTCTCTACGTGTTACAAACAAAATAACAAAATTCGAATGTTCTCAGTTTTCGAGCGGTAAGCAAAAAAGAAATACATTTTTTTTTTCTACAAATTGCTTCTTTTTTTTTTAAATATATATATATATATATATATATATATATATATATATATATATATATATATATATATATGTATATTTGATTAACATGCGCACCGTTAATTGCACAAAAGCCGAACAATCAAAGCTCTTTGCATTTAACTTACGAAACTTACTTCTCTATTAAAGTAACAAAACTTACTGAATATAAATACATGCATGTGTGTATGTTTGTATATGTATTGTGTTCAAAAAAAAAAAGCAAAAAAAGATTACAAAAATTCTCATTAAAATGAAAACTAAATTTTTAACACTTTTTTCAAATCGTTGTCGCATTAACATTTTTGATGAATAAATTTACGAAATTACAAAAGTACATACAATCCGCGCTTTACGAACGCATGCGGTATATGCACACACCGCTAAAGATTGTTCAGGTTAGATAAAAGTTAACGTTTCACATAAACAAAATTTCCCACATTTGTATTTAATTTGGGTCTACCTCGAAGAGGTGTTGTACGCCTTGGTATGTATAACATTTTTATTTCCTCTTCTCTTCTTCTCTTGATTGATTTGCTTAAAGATTTAGAAATTTAACAGAATCATTAGGCGTTTACACACACGTTTGTGTGTGTCCGTCTTATTCGTGTATTTGTATGAAAAAAATATCGATTGTTGTAGAAGTGTCAGCGCCGCCTTATAGTGTTGGGATTTTGTTGTGCTTATGTTGTTTGTATGGCTACTTTGGTTTAAATAAATAACAAAACGGCAACGGCAACGGCAACGGCAACGGTAACAGCGACAGCGACAGCGACGACGACAATTTTAAAAGTTGAAATCGATAATCAACACAGCGCACTGGAACTTTCTGCCCTCTTAGTGTACTTTATCCAGTCAATTGAACCAAACCAACCAAACCGAAATAACTAACCAACCAACCAACCAACCAACCAACCAACCAGCCAGCCAGCCAGCCAGCCAGCCAGCCAGTCATGCAGCCAAATAACTAGCCAAAGAAGTAAGCAGACAGACAGAAAATCAGACAAGAAGACACATGGTCATGATTCTATGTTTGTTATTTCTGCCTTATTGCAAGTCGCGTGAATTTTTATTGCACTTGGCAACTACCATTCCTACTACCACTATATATATATATGTGATGTGTATATAGAAGAGTGCCAATAGCAGCCATATACATATTCGTATGTAATATATACACTTATTTATTCATATATATATATGTATATATATATATATATGTATGTATATATGTGTATATATATATATGTATGTAGATATACAGAAGAACACATGGTTTTCCCATATATACCTAAAGTACAATTTTTCTTCAACATGAATCCAAATGTGGGTATGTATATGTGTGTGTCTACGTGTGTGTGTATGTGTTTGGTTTATTCTTTTTTTCTTTTTTTTTTTTTGCTTTTCTTAATTTTTTGCGCTTGTTCGTTTTACTGAGCTAAAATACATTTTAAAAATTTGCTAAAAATGTTGAAAATATATAAAAAATCAATTAAATATATTGTATCCACTTGTATTAACGTCTGCCGTCTATAAGCGTACGCGGATATTTATGTGTGCACATATCTAGCCAGACGTCTTCTTTTTATTATAGGCGCCTTTTTGGGGTGGCTAAAAGTATATATCAAAAAAAAAAAGACATTAAAAATTAAAAAATAAAAAACAATAAAAAAATTAAACGTTTAAAAGGAAAAAAGAAGAAAATTTTAGGAAAAATCAATGTGTTTGTGACACACATGAGTAAAGATTTCCACTATATATACGACAGAAGGTGTATTTGTGTTTTTCTTGCAATTATTTGCAAGCGATCGAAGAAAGTAAAAATTTTATATGCATTCATATGCGACAGCATGAATGTCACGCGCACATTTCTTCAATCAAATCATTTCACTCACAACCGTGGGAAGGGAGTTCGATAAAAGTTTCTTAGAATCGTTTTAGTCCCGAGGGATCGTATCAGCGGCTATCACAACTAATTTCTCTCCTTTTACAGCGTGTCATGTGCGTAGAAAAGTCCCATACCGGAAAAGAGGCAAAAGTCAGATAAATAGGCGGGCATCACATGAGCTGAATAAGAGACAGAAAGAGATCCACGCGAGTCGCAGCTTCAAGAATGTAAAAGAAAGTCGTTTTCGCATCGCATTTTCATGAGCGGCCGTTAATTAATTTTGAGAACGCAAAACATAGTACGTGGGAGCACTTACGCCGGACTAACTATCAAATCGATAGCAAAATTAGAAAGTTTCAGGAATAAGCAAAATTTCAGGATGCAAAGGTGGCCAGAATGGTAAGGACAAGGTTAAGATAATCTTTGAGCAAAAAAAAACTCATTGCGGTTAACTTGAAAGCGCTTGACGGGGTGGTAATGTCACGATGTGGATCCTCTCAAGTACCACTAGCTTGCATCGGCGTCCAAATTGTTTGGCTAACACTTTATTAATCGAAAGTGATTCGACGAAGGTTTTACTTCAAACGACGAACAATTCCTTGTGGAAGGGAGTCTACAAATTGCCGAAGAAAGGCGAAAGTGTGTGCGTGTGGGGGGGGGGGGGGCAAAAGTTTAAAAAATATGTATTTTTAAGCTAAAAAAAACCGCTAACCGCTAACGTTCTGGTAGAATACTGGTTTTTTAAATTTATTTAGAAGATAAAAAAGAAGAAGAAGAAGAAAAATAAAACAAACAAGGAAATCCTTTTGTTTAGCTCATTTCGTGAAATTAATTAGGAAATTTCCAAAAATTCTGTAAGAGTTTGGCAGGTGGAACGGTAGAAAAACAAATGACCTGATCTGAGTCTACCTGAATCGAGAGTACATGCTGCTTATAGCATTTTCGAATCGTATTTTCAGAAGCTCTTCACATTTCTTCCAATAAATCGAAGTCAACTTTAATGATTATCTTCCAGCGAATACTTTTGCGCACTTATGCTCACCTATTACTTGCAAGAGAGAGTATATCTGGCCCGAGCATAACTATACCATTATTATCGTAACCGAGTACAATTACGATCAGGCTAAAGATCAATTTTTTTACCTTGCCTTGCATTTCGTAAACAATTCTTCAGCCTCTTGTGTATATTTCATAAACAAACTTTAGACATGCATGTGTAGATTGGAGTACATGTGCATAAAACTTTATGGTTCATAAAATTCTTATTATTACTGTTTTTGTTGTTGCTATTGTTGTTTTTATATTCTAACCTACCTTTAGTCAGTCTATCGTATGTGGAAAAAAAAAGTCTTAAAAGAATAAATAAAACATCTGCTGTCGTCGTCGTCATCGTCGTCGTCGTCGTCGTCGTCGCCGTCGTCATCGTCGTTCAACTCACATCTCATTAAGTATTAAAGAAAGACGAAAGAAGAGACGAAAAAAAAAAAACAAAAAGGAAAGACAAGAGGAAAGAATTGGTTCATTTATTCTTGCAACCGACTGTTGCGCAGGCGCACAAGTACCGATATTTCGATTTGTTTTATTAGAGCCTTCAGTTGTTTGAATTTTGGTTTCTCTGTTCAAAATGCTTTGCAGTTTGCATTTCATTGTGTCTGGTTAGTAAGTAATGCTGATCATCATCTTCTCCGCTTCTCTCGCTTGGGCATTGTTGTCGGATGAGACGGTGCGGCATTTAATGTTGTTAAAAATGCCGTAATTTTATACAATTATTGTTGTTGTTGTTGTTGCTTATAAAATTACTAAAACTATTGAAAATCCTTAACATTTCTTTCATTCGCGTTGTTCATGAAAATATGAATGAAGATGAACGTCTGCTGTTAATATTTACTTATATTTGTAGATTTTTGACAGGTGGTGTTTATTTCTTTTAAATAAACGCACACACATGCATACATATTCATTCACAATTCCCAATGCAATTGCAGCCGTAAACTACATTTTTTCTTTTCCCTTATAGATGTGCTTCAAGCATACGTTCGTAAGCTCCTTATGAGTTTTGTTTTTCTGTGATTTCTTTATCTCTCCTCCATTGGAAGCATTTTAAATTTTTAGGTGGAATAACAAAATCGATTCAACTGCAGACAACCGTGGGCCGACATGTCGAAATTATGTAAGGCACTATTCATATTTTGGGCAAATTGTTGTCAGGTGCCACTGGAAACTTTAATATTTTGAATTATAATCTTCTTCAGAGCATTTTTCTATCATTTGGGTTCGATCTGTTTTGTTTAAAGCGATTTGAAAATTGTGTCTCAGTGAAAAAATACTAATCACTTGTCGATATTAAATTGTGGATTATAAACATAAGAGTGCACCGATGAACTTGCTTCCACCCCATCTCCCATAAAGAAGTTGATCGCCACTGCCGTTCGCTCCTCGACGAAACTCGTGAAGGTCATCCAAAATCAGTTACATTGCTGTGCAAAATTGATAAATCCAAGCTCGAAGTGCGTCACATTGTGAGCTTGAGGCAACCGTGGAGATCAATTTCACTGGCATATATAAAATTATTGCGCGATCCTCCAGTCGTTGTCTCCTTGAATTCCAGGTAGTTTAATAAAATCTGAAAGAGTTGTTCTCGCTGTTTGGGGTGGACAATAGCAGTGCTCCGAATCACGTCAGAAAACTTTTAACAGGTGGTGGTTCATAGATCTACTCACATGAGCTGGAAAGTAAACAGTAGTCGACCGTTAAGAGAGAATAAAAAAAAGTTTCTCTCTCTCGGTCGAAGCACTTTGGAACATTTTGTTTTTTCGGAAAAGCTGGTCATATAGTAGGAGTGCCTTTGAAGGAAGATAAATCGGCCATGAAACTTGTTCGAACGCACACCAGAGGGTGCAGATTATAGAAGAGAAAAATTTAAAAGAAAATAAAGCAATTTTTAAAAACAAATCATTCATTCATTCATTCATTCATTTCTTGAGGTAAATATTTAAATAGTGCCCTATACTCAAAACTTTATGGCCGCTGCTTATATACCGGCAGTCGATCGTCATAGTTATAAAACGGCTTTTGTTATTTAAGATTAAGGTACAATTAGTTACTTTGCTCTCTTCTCATGAGCAAAGCATAGATATTCCATGTGACAGTCTAAACTGATCATACCGAAGGCCGGCTCATAACTAGTAAAAAAGCAAACGTTTTACCCAATTTCGTTTTATATTTAAATGTCACAAGAAAATCGTAGGCATTTAAATCGAATCACGTATATCTCCTTAAAATGTTAGAAGACCAAGTAAATCATGGACTATTTACAAGTGTAGGTCACAATTAGCAAAAAAGCGCAAAACATGTAAACGGCTGTTGTATACAGTGCCGTCAAAACGTAAAGAAAAAAAAACCGATTTGAAATGTGTAGCGTTGCACGATATTTGCGAATGACATGCGAATGATATGCAATCGAATAAGAACGAGTCTCTACAGAACGGAATTCTATATAATTCCTCTTTTACTTGACTCTTTCATTAACTTCTTTGTACCTTTCAAAATTCATATATAAATATATATAAATATATATATAAACGATATTTTATAAAATAACAAAAAAATTGATTTCTGTCCATTGATTTTTATTTTCAGCATTTATTCTGAAATCCATTGAAAGCAAATATCACTAAGAAAATGTTTAGGAAGAAAATTTACGGTCACCACACAGTCCACACAAAGTCGTCGTCAAAACGAGGGACAGTTTCCTAAGAACGTCACGAAAGGCCTGCACAAAATATAAGGCTGAGAAAATTTAAAAAAAAAAAAAAAAAAAAAATCAATTTTCCAAAATTAAACGAATCCCTGAATTATGTCTAAAATATATTCCACACACCCTGTACTAGCTTCAGAGCAATTGCAACGTACTGAACGAGGTGCAAACAGCTTAGCGCATAGCCAGCCGCATCATCAGCATAGAAGGCATAACTCAATTAGTGGAAGAGTTTGCAATAAATCATTGGCTAAAACCGCTTCGATAACCGATTTAATAAGCTCGTCGGCGCAGCAGCAGGATGCTGTCACGCTGTCAGAGCAGCATGGCATAGAAGTTAGAAATTTGGACGAAGTGGACGCGGAAGAGACTAGAAGGCGAAGATTACCTGTTGCATCTCGCTTAAGAAATAACACCAAAGATTGTATAGACTCAAGAAACACAACACTTGCCTCAGTAGATGAAGATGATCATCTACAGCATCGTTTTAGTCGAACCTCTCATGCTACTCAAAAAGCAGTGGACAATCCATTCAGTGGCAGTGTGGGCGACGTGAGTTGTATAAGCGATTTGAGCAGCGCGCTAACTAGCCCATCTGCCAGTACTGTCTCGTCACCGCTATCAACGCCAACAAGAATTACGTCACACTTTCATCAAGCCCGCACACAGCAAGTGGTGGTACAGTCATGTTGCCAGACAAGTAATACATTAGCTGCCAACACGTCTAAAACTCTAAATTCCTCTTCCGTCACCTCAACTACTACTGTTTTAAATACGTCGACAGCTAAACAACCGTTGGAGCAACAGCAGCATCTGCACGAAATTCACCATCAATTACAGCATCAAAGCCAAACCAATACAAATGCGTTAACACCAACGCCTTTACCGTTGCCGAGCTTAACGAACGGAAGTAAAAATCTAAAAAAATTTGATCCACGTTTGGGTCCGTCGCCTTATCGTCAATTATTGCCTATAGCATTGTGTATCCTATTGTTTGCGACGGTTTTTAGCATTTTAATCGTTTACATGGATACGACAGGTGAGTGAGTGTTCTTTACCTATTTAATACTTAAGACTTGAATACAGGCTTATGCTTACCGGAAGTTTGCTTTTGAGCAATTTTTCAAATCTCTCAGTCGACTCTATAGTAGCGGACGCAAGAAGCTCCTCGATTACTTTTCTCGCCTTTTTCTGCATAGATTCTTTAGCAAGCGGTCGCGTGTGTCAGTTTAGCTTGTGGTTTTTTTTTTTTTCCCAACTATACACACAACAACCAATGCAATACAAACAACCAAGCAAGCGACAGCTGTCAACACTTGTAAGCAAATATTCTCAATATGCCACATTTGAACCTAAGTAGGGACAACGGCGTCATGTTTGCTGATTGTGGTTTTTTTAATAGCGCGACATCTCTCTCTCTCTCTCTCTCTCTTCGGTAATATGGCAACAAAACGCATGAAAATATACGCGTGCTTTTTGCTTTTGTTATTCGAAGCTTGAAAACTGAATTTCCGCACATGTGTGTGTACGTGTGCGTCCGCATGCGCGTGCGGGAGTGCACTTCTTGCGAATAATAGCAAAATAATAAAAAAAATGGTAAAGAAGTTACCCAAGTAACTTTAAAGTTTGTAATATGATTTTCAAGGCGCCACTCTTTTACATATCTCCGGAAAACTACACGCAAACAAACACTTACAGATATTCGCGTATGTACCTATGTGGTACCTAATGTGGTACCCTATAGTAGTATGGGATGTGCATATACCACCACTGACGGGAGAGATTAACTTTAAGAAACACTCCTTAATTTATCATATGATTTTCTTCACTTCTTTTCAATGGATCCATGTTTGCGTCTGTATCTACATATATTTATATATATATATGTATTATGCTTGGTTTGTTAGTAAATGCAGTGTAAAAAAAGCTATTGTTATTTTTGTCTCGCTACGGGTCTGTGAGCTATGTTGTATTTTGCGTTTTTCAAGCTCTTACCATCTTCTTTCTACATATACATATATACATACCTACATACCTACCTACAGACACATATACCTATATATATATATATATATATACGTAGTCTGTCTATTTGTGTGACTCATCCTTTTCATTGATGATATTCCCTTTTAATATTATGCTACGATTGAATAACGTCTGCTTTGGTTTATTGTTGGCGTTGATTGTTATTTTCGACTCCAAATGTTTTTTTGTTAAATTAAACAACAAGTAAGAAAATTACATTCGGTCGCGACCGAATCTTTTATACCCATCACCATTTATCCTAAAAAAAAAGGCAAGAAAAGTAAAAAAATTAAATTCTTATACTCTATAATATGGAGTGGGTGCGGCTGATTTCTTCCATTTCCAAACTAAAAGTTTTTGTCGCGTAGGCGTGTGGGCGTTGTAGGCGTGTCTTTGGAAAAGTTTAAGTCACTTCCAAATTCTTTTGCAAGTAGGCGCCTGGAGAATGTTTACCACAAATACTACAAAGTTGCGCAGAGGGACAAATGGACACGTGAACAGACACTTATTTAGGTGTATTTCAATTTTGAAATTGGCTAAGAACTTATACACTTTAGGGGATTTTTCAAGCTTGCTTTTGTCCCCTATAAAGGCGGTTAAAAAAACACGGGTGCTCTCAGTTTGCATGGTGCTGTGGGCGTGTCCTTCTACCAATTTAGCCATTTTCAATACCAACCTGCGTGCAAGAACTTCCACTCGTTGAAGTCGATAGCTTCATTTTTGCGGCCAGGAGAGTGTTTACAACGGACAGACGGACGTGCTTAAATCGATTTAGAATTTGATGCTGATTAAGAATATATATACTTTGTGGGGTCTCTGATGCTTCTTTCTGGGCGTTACAAACATTTTGACAAAATGAACATATGCCTCACCCATCTAGGTGATAAAAAAACTTTATTTTTTTTTGTGAAAGATATTCTCCAAGAATAATTCGCATTTTATAGAAGATACTCAAACAAAAAGAGACAGTACTTTCTTTCAATATACAGGCTTGCATGCATAAATAGCGCGATCTTCGCCCGTTTCACTTTCATGTCTTTTTGTATGCACTTCACCGATCGCAATTTTGTAATACACCATCGACAAGTAAAAGTAAAAATGTTGTAGTTGGGCATGGCCTACTATTCAATTACCTATAACGTATCGTTTTTCTTCTTCTTCTTTTATTTTTGTGATAAAATCAAAATTATGCCTTGTTTCTATGCAAAGGTACATTTTTCACTGAAACTCTTACATCGGATGGGGTCCAACAAATAGCCTGACGTGGCCCAGTGAACTTGATGCTAGTGTGCATGTCCGTGTCACGTTATTACGGAACAATTTTCATTGCAAAATAATAAATATTGAGCCTTTTGGCCATATTGAGGCTGACTTGTCATAGGAATGCTTACATGAGAGAGGTATCTTTTAGGTAAATTTTTCACGTCAATTTAATGCGCCGAAATAGAGTTATTGAACACGCCCTGCGTTAACTTAATATGCCCAAGACTTATAGGAACAATCCCCAAATATAGGAACATTTTCTGAAAATGACAAGAGAGCAAAAACATAAAAAATGATATTTGAACAATGCTTTTTTCGATTGGCGCTGCCGTCAAACGTGGTCATGACTAGAGCCCTGCATCACAAAGCTATTGCGCAAGTGTGCCGGGAAAGAAAAGAGGCGATTGAAAAAGTTGCGTATTTAAATTACTTGGGGAAAAAAGAATAAATTTTTATATTTATTCACAAAACGGAATGTGTGCTATTCACCTGTCCATGGCTGTAGAGACTACATTTTAATGTTTCGCTCAATCTTATTTGAGTGTTCAATACCTCCATGATATCGCTACCGATGGGTGAAGGATGGTTACTCGCTGCATTTAATAGGGAACACGATGAAGAAAGCTATAGATTACTAACTGAGCAGGATAAAGAATCAAAGTTCAGTTTTGAATTGATTTTATTAGCGATCTGTATCAATCCGTCCGATTACTTGCTAAAAACTTAGTTGATTCGGAAAATCTAAGATACTGAACTGGCGTATGTCATTTGGTCAATATTTGCTTAAAGCAAAAATGTTCTATATTTGGTCTGGATTTGTTTGCATCCAGGCATTTAGACGTGAGAAAAACCACAGCGTTGGGTAAATGCTCAGCATTTGGTGGAGGAGGAGGAGGAGGAGGCTGTGCAACATGTACACTTTGAATTCATTCATGCATTCTAGACATTTACAGACTGGTTTGTATTTTGTGTGTCACTGTTATTTCATTTAATTTGCAGTCTTTGTCTTGCAAAAGAGATGCCGTTTCACGTGCTGATTAAAATAATAGCAAAAAGAAAAAATGTATTGCAAAAAACGCTTAAGTAAATTTGCATTTCTTGCGACGTGACTGATGTTTCGGAAGCAACTTTCATAACTACAAAGTGAAAATTGACGGACATGGCAATTAAACTAGACGCCAACCAGACTAGACGAAGGCGGGACGTGTTAGCTTGAAGGAGTTTTTCTCGCAAAAAGTGTTTGCTTATATGAAAATATCCTTCTTCTTAGCATTTTAAAGGATCCATTACATGATAGTCATTATGACCGACCAACTTGGTAATTTATGCACGCAAACGTTTTCTCACAGTTAAAACAGTTTTGCAAGTCATTGTCATCGTTTTGTTTATCCGGTATTTTTGTGTTGTTTTCTTTTTTCTTTTCTTGGTTGGTTTTTATTGTGTGAGTTCCCACCTTCTTACGTAGCCGTAAAATATGAATATTTTATGTTTTGTTTTTATACTCACGGTAGTGCTTGTGAAGCATAGATTCCGTCGAAATGTGTCCCAGAATGATTAGCGAAATGTTATTTAACTTTGAATGATTGTTCGTAGGTTTTTTAAACGAAAGACGAGAGGATGCCATAGTCCTTCTTTAGGCTAAAGCCGAAAATGAACTAACTAAACACTGTTCGATAGATTCATTCATTCATCTTTATCCAGTAATGTACTTAATGCGACAATCGTTTCTTTACCTATTACGGCTCTCGTTACTCATATTAAGTCTGTTGTCTTTCAGACATTTTATGCGAAAATTGTTCTTGTTCCTGTACCCTCCATGGAATACATTAATCCACGCTATGTTACCATAACAATTACGCTTGTAACATCATAGGGTGTCTACACTTACATAAGTGATGTCCATATTAAGGGCTAGGAAGGTCTTGTGTTAACTAAATATATGGAATAACTTTCCAAAAATTATTTGTTTTGTTTGCGGGACTTTAGACTTGAAACAATAATCTAAGTCTTCAAATATATGCTACGCTATCGCCATAGGCCAATATTTTGCATCTGGAATAACAAACCCAGGAATTTTTAAAAGTACACTGCAAACTCCCGTCACCATAGGATCATTTTTTTTTTTAAGAATTGATTTAAAAATAGGTAAAGACCACTTCTCACGATTAAATTTCGTGCACTCCTTCAATTAGCACAGTTATTCACATAATGACTTTTCAGAGGAAGCCGTAATAGGGGAAGTGGTCGAAAAAATGGTTCGATACGATTCTAAGGGCAAGCGAGGTCGATGTAACGAACAATGCAAGACGGACAGAGAAGCTCAGATCGATTCAGAAAATGATCGAAATTTTGAATCGATCGGTATAATAAAAGATAGATTCATCTTATGACCTTCTGAATGTTATATGGATGCACATAAATTTAACAAATCCATTTACCACACCTGGTGTTGGGCATAAAAACGTTAATTATCAGTTTGATCTTAAGGACTGTGTCACTTGATTCTACTGCACTCTACGACTCGTAATGTATTAAACCGAAAAAAAAATGTAAGTTTTAAGTCGCCCAACGATCACGCATTAGCATATGTCGTATTATCTTCAATTGAGAATTCGTAGGTTCAACAATCTCTTCTCAGTGAGGCTAAAAACTTATTAATGCATAGCTTCTAACATTGCTGTCTTTCTTTAAATGTTGTTAGATGCACCCTTCACTTTATCTGCTTCCTTTACCTTCCGGGTGATATTAATTTGGACCCGTTCAGACATAATTTTTGTTTGCACTATCTAACCCTATCCAAGATTTTTTTACCATTTCCTGAACGTTCCTAAAACAATAACAGTTACGGGAAAGTCTGTACCTGACAGGGAGTACTTCGGTAGCTTGTGAGCATAACCACAACCGGCTTTTTCACTTTGGTCAATACTTCTTTCTTCAAAAAAGCCTACGAGGAAGTCCGAACGAATTAGACTCTCACTAACTTTAACCCAATGACCCTTTAATGCCAATGACCCTCATGGACTCGAAAGTCAAAGATCTCTTGCATGTGATGAATAAATTTTGTATTGTAAACAGTGTCCGAAAGTTGCTCGTGGTTGTCACCTATCAAAAGATTTCCATTCACGATGAAACAGATGCATGGATGAATTGACAAAGCTGGGCGTTTTTAAATCCTTCCGTGAACAAAGCGGCAATAACCGCATTTTTCTTCGACCCTCTATTGTTGCTATAAAAATAAAGAAAAAGATAAAATTTTTCTACCGAAATTGCCGAAGTCCCATATATGAGGATCCTCAAGTGTTTGTATGTTTCCTGTAAATTGTAATATATGCACAAGACATTAGTTTATTTTATGTGTAAGAATCTTTGGCTGTGCTTTCCTATGTCCTCGTTGTCTAACACTTGCAAGAAAAGAATACAGTTTGCTGGATCCCCTTTCCTTACCTCTATCTACAATATTTTCTTGATCAAATAAGTAAATTATAAATATTGAGTTAAAGAAACAGTTCGTGACATTTTCCCCATCAAGCCATATTGTGACGCGTGTGAAAATTGACAATCCGTGGATAATAATAAAGTAAAGACTTACTTTTTTTTTAATTTATTTGAAAGAAATTGTGTTTTCAAATTAAGTCAAATTCAGCTTTAAAGACTTTTCTTATATTCTATATTGCACGATGCTACTCCAAGCAAGACTTGTGAGGTCATTCACATAGTGAGTGTGGTAAAGTTGTTTTACCAAAAGTCGAAGAAATTTGAAAAAAAAAAAATTCTGAAGAAGACCGGCATGATTAACGCAACGAGAGTAAATAATGACCAAAAAAAGTTTTGAATCATTTGCATAAGACTGGTTACGAAAAGAAAGTGGTTACGTAACTTAAAATCAATGAGCGATAAAAGGTAGATAGTACGAAAAAGGCGATGGTTCAAGAGCCATGAAGCTTCACGAGCAGTAGCAAAGACTGGGTTGTTCTACGTGCGTTAATGCGCGTTTCTCTTTGGTAGGATTGTAAAGGAAGTCATGTCATGTCTTGAGTTGCGTTGACATGGCCAGACGATCGTTCGCGCTTTCGCAACCGTGCACGATCGTGATAAAGCATTTACAAGTGATTAATAGGCACGACGGGGTCGTCTGCCATCACGATAATATCCGAATAAGTAAGATTTTAATAACTCGGCATAAATCGAGAGAGCTTGGCTGGGAACTTTTGATGCATACGCCGTACAGGCCGCAGCTGCCCTCCGTGGTATAACGTTTCCTTCGGGGGAGAGAAGTGTGTAATGAAAAGGAGTACGAACTTATCGGTAGTATTTTCTTCACTCTTTTCATCTATCGGTATCTGGTTTAAAATACGAAGTCAGTACCGACTGTTACGTAATTTGGGGAACTGTTAGGCATAGCATATATAAAAACCGAGAATATCGACTATCGGTGTATTTGGCTTCAATTCCCAGTGCAGTTGACCCTATTTTTTAATTGCGATTTGTGCGTGGCTGCGCTTGCGAGAGCAAATTCTCGAAGGGTAGAGGCGTTAATACTTATCGAGCGAGCTAGGCTGCGGCGATTAAACTTGCCACTCTCGCCTTCTCACTTATCGCCTAGTTTATGCACGTAGAGGGCATACCTGCTGACTGGGCGGGTCATATTAAAAACGTAATTCAATTCGCTTTACATCTTACTCTAATTTATTGCAGTTCTGTGAAAATAATTCCATTTAATTATTTTCTTTCAAAGTTTTTTGCTTTATTCTATTTATTACTTTGTTTTCTTGTTACGGCTGCAGTGATTCATAGTTTTTCTGAATTTATTCGATTTATTTCTTCAAACTTTCTTATTCAAAAAAAAAAAAAAAAAAAAAAAAGAAAAAAAAAAAAATTATTATTTAGTTCATGCTTGATACCCCAAGCCCAAGCTGTCACGTTCCAATTCATTTTTCGTTAATTTCTTATTTCCCAAAGTATTACATATCAACTGTTTCGAAGAAGACGGTGCTAATAGAAGAATTTTGTATGGAAAATGTATTAAATGAAATTTCTTTTTATCTTCTCCCCTTTACCTTAAACTATTTTATTTAAACTTAAGTGACGCTCGGCTTATAGGTTGTTGTTGTTTGTTTTAGCTTTTGTGACATTATCTTAGTTTTTAAGTTTAGCTTTAGTTAACTTTTGTAGTTTTTTTTTTTTTTTTTACTTTTTTATGTTTACACTTCCGTCAACCTATTTAACATCTGCGTTAATTTTCTTCTCTTTACACCTCATTTTAATCCGTACCCACTTGCCTTATATAAGCTAATGTAAAAAAGAAATTAAAAAAAGAAAAAATAATAAAAATAGAAAAATAGAATTTACTGATACTTTTTCTGGGTAGTGAGCGTACCTGCAGAGTTTGCTTTTATATTTTATGTGTGTACTGTCGCCACCTTGTACAATGTCATTAGGTTTAGTAAAATCGCATTATAGACCAAATCTCTCTTCATGTTGTGTCTCGGGGCTTTTGCTCTTCACTTAGCTTTGCTAATATAACTAACATAATAAGCAGAAAACATGCTCGCTCTAGTTTCTTTGTTTGTTTGATTGTTTTTTTTTTGTTTATAAATTAAAAACTATTTTACGAAAGCTTAATGTTCCAAAATGAACGGAGGCTTTTTTCAAAGCAATTCTTTAATTGCAGTTACAATCCAGACACTAAAGTACATTTTTCTCTAAACTAAACTCCAAAAACTAAACTCTGCAAATTGCTTGCTCTCTTCTCAATTTTCTTTTCAAGTTCACTATGTACAATAGGTTGTGCTATACGAATGAATGTGCGAATTGTTGAATGCATGAATATATGAATTTTCTCAAAGCACAAAATGTGCATGTGTGTGTGTGTGCGCAATTCATTTAATAACATTATCATTTTCAGCAGTGGCATACTCACGCTGCTTAAGTAATTGGGAAATTAAGCCCTAAACTCTGCGGTATACATAAGTTTCGTTACAGTGCATAATACTTTAAGCCCAAGTCTAGCTACAACAACTTACAACGACCGGATGTGAATCATACACTTACCAAGTGAATGTATTACATTCATAAAAACCATTACATAAGCATAAATTTGCTTGCAACATATGTCATTTTTGCTACTCAATAATCCGCAAACTCTTTCTTATAATTGGTATGAATTTACCCACCACGAGGTTGTGGATAATCTTTCGTATAATTGGTATGAATTTACTCACCACGAGGTTGTGGATAATCACTAAACAATTTATTATCGGACTGGAAGATTGCTTTCTTGCCGATACATGCGAGATTGTTTGTTTTCTTTTAACTCCAAAATCTAAACAACGTTAAGCATTTCTTTGGTGTAACAGGGTAGGAAAAGCATATATCTTTAAATCAAAGCAATATATGTAATGTTAAGGCATAGTTTTTTGCTAGTAATGTGCGTCACTTTGCCACTTGTATCCGCTGTTACGCTGAAATAAGGATTCGATCAATGTCTCTTAAGAATTGTAGGTTTGAAGGTTTCCTCTATTTGGTCGCATGCGCGGGCGAATTCTCAACTTCTGCCTTCTAAGGACTCCATGTGGCCATAGAGGAATAATATTTACTTACGCCAAGTTTCACGGAAGAAACATTTTGCAATTTAAAAATCATCTGAGCAGGCGAATAAAAACATAGCTGTCTGTCGGTGCCTGATGGGAGCAAAATAGTTTCCTGTAAAATTGTCTTTACCGAAGGTCTTTAATATGTCTACAGGGTAGTAAATAGAACTCTTATTATTCCTTGTAGTGTTAATTACGCCTCTGAAGAGTACGCAAGACAAGTTTTCGAAATTTTGCCCAGATTAAGTTGTGTGCGCGAGAAACATTGCTTTTCCTGCTTAATTCGAAGGAAAGAGCTGTTAACAAATGTCAGCTGAAAAGGTATGAAAATGAAGTGCAAAACCCGTAAACTGGAAAAGCGGTAACGCAAAATCTAATAACTATGACGGCACCTTTGGATTATCTGTCAGATATAGTGCGTGATGAGTAGCGAAAGCTACAGACAGCTATTAAAGCTCTTGACCCGGAGCATGTGGGAACATGAGAAAGTGATCTTCCAGCTTTGTTAGCATGGCTGTAAAATGCGCTACATTCTCCTCCCCCCTCTCCCTACTTCGCCAGACATTCCCCCTGCTGACTAGCAATGTTCTCCAATCTAAGTCAAGCAATTCCAAACATCACAATGCATTCTAGCCAGCAGACTATTTGCTCGTAGGTGACGAAAAAAAGTTGTAAGTCAATCGCTGACTTTTTCTTTGCTGGAATAATGCTTTTCTTCTTAGGGGGATAGGGAAACAAAAACATTTTCAACAGGTGGCCTACTTTTGTCGTTTTGGCTTGAAATTCCTATTCTACTAGACAGATGGAAAGCTGTCCCTCTATTGACGGACAGTATGTCATATAATATTTTTTTTTTTTCATAAACTCTGGTATTTACCAAAAATCGAAAAGAATTAAACTAAGCTACTTAATGCATTAGATTTGAGGTTTCGTTTGTAACACTCAGAAATATCGGCGATAAACCTGCTGAATATTCTTGATTAGGGTAAAATTTGGAGGCGAAATAGCTATGCTCGCTCGCTCGCCGAATATCTACTAACTGGCACGATCACGAATACTGGGACAGAATGATGAAAATTTGTGTACTTGTTCCGTTGTGTTGCGTACATACGATGTAACCGGATTTAAATCTCAGTACGGTCGAACGTATGTTAATTACGATTAAGGCGTGGTCGTAGCTGTAATAGCTGCGGGCAAGTACCTTCCAGACTTCGACCACTTCTTTACAGTTGCTAAACGTTTTCGTAAAAGAATGTTTGGGTATCGAGTATGACTTGTTTCCATCTTTTTGTATTCGTCAATTCAAAAATGAGTTATTGCGGCCCATAGACTGGCTTCCTACAGTCCCAACAATTAACTAAAAATATATAAAATAATGTCCAGCTCTTGATAAGAGTTGCGTTCTGTAAAAGCAAATATAAATTCTTTTTTCTGTTAGCTACGACGTCTTCTCTATATGAAAAGTCTTTAAAGCAATTGGTTGCTTAATTTATTTTATTCCTACTTCTGGGCTCAGTGCACGCAGAGAAAACTGTAACAGAAAGCATAGTTGAAAGAAAACTTTGCACTCATTGTAAGCTTATCGGTTTTTTCTTCTTCTTCTTCTTCTTTTTTTTTTTTTGAAGACGAATGCTCGTTACACGAAGGGTTGTAACTTTTCCGCATTTTAGAGGATTTTTTTTTCTCGCTTGATTAATGGGAAGGTCTTAGCCTTTCTCCCCTTTAACCACCTTTCAGTTATCTGCACAAGTGTTGTACGTTTAATAGTAATGAAGAAGATAAACTATGCAACCCTCTCTTCTTAGTCATTTCGTATAAATTTAAATTTATTATGCAGGAATGTTCAGTTATGAAAATGGGCGATCCATGTGCCATATCCTTACGTTAAATGTTAGGGGTAAGATAAAATAATGCTCTAACATTAACATTCATTAAATTTCATTAAAGTTTTTTATTTTTATGTGTTCAAGATTTTCGTCTGCGATAAGAGCATTCCTTGCATAAGTTATGCATCTTAAGCATAAATTTGGCGAAACTGTTATGCACATAGCACGTGACAATAAACAAAATGAAGAGAAATGTCGCGAGCGTGATCAAATGACCAGAAACGAAAGAGGGCACAATGTTACATAAGGGTTTCAATTGCGGGTTTCATTAGCGAGAATTTCAAAAGTACTTGGAAAACAGTGAATAGTAAATAATCGTTTGATTTATTGTCTAATAAAACTCTAGTTTAACTCTTTTTCTCATTCACTGATTAAATTCAACATTTAAAAAAATGCCTGAATCTGTCACTTTTATGCGCTCGGGAAGAAACCTCGCAATCTTCTTTTCATCAAAATTCAAAAACGTTTTTCTCATGTTTTGTACGCAGTTTTTTTTTTCGAAACAAGTGTATGTTCTTTTCTATGCCATCATTCTGGAACTTTCGAGATTTCTGAACCAAGTCCATTTTCGCACATCTTCAACTTTTATGAGTTGCTAATCTGTTAAACATGATCACAAAGCTATGAATTAGCGCCAATTAGAAGGCGACCGTTCTGGAGAATAGTTCCGCAAGCACGAGAAGTCCCCAGCTTAAGTTGAAGATCAATTGTTAAGTTGCTTCTGCTGAAGACAGACGGACGTATACGAACATTTTTCTCTTTCCTCTTCAAGACTAAATTTTATGCACGAAATCTCGTGGAACCACTTTCTAACGGTTTCATAGCTTACCCAATTTTCTCTCCATTCAGTAACCGATTACTCAATATTCGTAGCTTTAGCTGCACTCTTTTTCCAGTTTAATCCAGTTTAAAATAGAAGAAGACGTAATGCAGCTTCTTACGCTTTTATATACACTGACCGTTAACTGAACCTAACAACTGAAACTTACACCGCATCAATGTCGGAGTTATCTATACCTGAAATAACGGGAAAAATGAATCGGACAACTGGATTTTCCGAACAACTCAGCACAAGGAACTTATTTGTACACCTATTGTAATAAAAAATAAAAATTGAAAATAAAAAATATATATATATATATATATATATATATATATATATATTTATATATTGTTATATTATATATATATATATATTTATATATATTTATATTTATCGATACTATTTGATTATGTTGCTGGCTGTATGTGTGGCATTGTTTTCGAAATAAAAAAGAACCTCACTCATAACGACTATTACGCATGTTCACCTTTAGAAAAAAAAGGGGGAAAAAAACTTTACTTTTAATTGACCCAGTTTTTCATATCCATAAATGCGGCGAAAGTCCTTTCTTTTCCAAACCCAATCGGACACTAATCACGTGCTTCTCTAAAACAATACCATAAAGTAGTTCAGTATTCCATTTATTTATGCACACACACATCAGTCGAATCGATTGCGCGTTCAAATTGTTTACTCAAATTGTTTAATATTTATGTAAAAAGGGGCGTTGCATAAAACTTTTCTACCTTTGCTTGCTTTCAATTATTTTTTCCACAATAAAAAGTTCATTTCCCTTATACATGCACACACACACATATATATATATTCATTCAATCCTGCTTTCAATAATCTATTGATTTTGCATTATATCCCTTGTTTTCGTTGTTTTTGTATTTTCCTTTTTTTCTTTTATTCCTTTATATTGTGCCCTCCGCAAAACGATTTGTAAATCGATAACACACATATACATATAATAAATGGAAAGATATGCGGGATAACCATTCGTGTTTATACATATTAATGTGTGTACATTGTACACACTATACAGACATACATTGGTATCACGATAATGCTATTAATTCCGATTGTTTTGTTCCATAGGTACGCATTAATAGTTTTAATAGCTTCTAACACTAAAAGTATGTTTCGTAATCCTGTCTTTAATACAAGTAAATGAGGACCAAACGGAAACACATTCATTCGCACTTAATCTATAATAGCAGAGTAAACCCAATGGCATTTTTCGCAATTTCTTTTAAGATGAAAAGAAAATTTTGTAAAGATTATTAAGCGTACATTTAGGTATTAGGAAAAAAACATTCACAAGCGGAACACTCCAGCCATCCTTCCGAGGCATCTTCATTTAAAGGAGCTCTGCCGGCCTACGTTTGTTGGTTGATGCAAACTCGGATTTAAAAAAAAAATGAAAAATCATTTAATTTAGACACCTGTACGTACAGTCGCGAGAGTAGACAGTAGGATTCGTAAGAAATATTTATGTTTGTGTGGACGACGAGCATTCATTTGAGTGGAAAAAATTAGCTTTTGACCGAGAGAAAGACATTATTTTGCCAGCAAAAAAAAAAAAGGATTAAATTAATTTCGAATCGAAACCCCCGATCCAACACAGTCTTACAGTCCCGGCAGTCGTTTTTGAGCCCTTGGGCATAAATTTTAAAGAAAATATTTCCAAGCGTATATTAAGAATAAACCCAGTAAAGAACCCCCTCCCCTGCAGTTAGTTTAACGTCTAACAGGTTTTTATGGGATAATTATGTTCGTCCTTGGATAAAAACATTCGGTGTACCAAGTTTCATCAAACCTTTTCAAAAAGTACGACGTGTAGGTTAATCATAAGTACAAAACAAACATACGGGGAGAGGGACAGACAAGTTTAAATTTGATGCAAAAAATGATTCTAAATCTATTGGTGAGTCTATCTCAAGTCCTTCTGTGTTGTGCATACGTCCGCACGAATTTAACACACCCTTGGACCAGAAATGATTTAGGGCACAACAATTTTTCTCTTATGTATGAAGTATACTGTGTACTGAAATGTTTACATGGAACATATTGGCCCTTAAGTCCTTGGACCGATCCAAAATTACATCACAATAGTGTGCAGTGAAGTGCAATAAGGTAGGCATTAATAGCTAGTTTTATGTATTCAATTGATTAATGACTTTGATTAGCAGAGGTCCTCCTTTCACCCCTGACGTAAGGAAAATTACGGTTGAATTGCGTTGGCAAGTAAAGAAGTCCGTTAAAATGACCATGTAATTAGTAAGGGGGTTTGTAACACCCGAGAGCATCAATTGCCACATGTCACTTAACTATGCGCTTTCATTTGTTGTCCTATGTATCTCCCCTTTAAAGCCCACGATTGTAAAAATTGAAATAAAAATCTGAGACTTGACTCGCATAATACATTCCTAGATCAATTTCGAAAATGTGTGATTTGCCCGCATTCACCGCCATTAGTTGTAATTCTCCAAAACCCGATGCAAATAAATTCGTAGAGAAAATGTTTAAAAGAGAAATATAAAAAGAGCCTCCCTAAAGCCAATATATACTCTACATATTCTATATATATATATATATATTTCATAATAGAAGCTTTAGAGACTCTATAAAGTAGATGTATACTGGAATTGTGAATTGATTAAGCCATGTCTGCCCATCTGTCCGTCTGTCTGATGTTTGTTGTTGGCGCCCTCTTGATAGCAAAATTGAAAATATCGACTTCATATTTGATCAAACATTCCTCAAATGAAGATATATTATCTGTCTAAAAACGGGGGTCATTCTAAAATACATATGGTAGACACGGCGACCTGATGCATAAACGTTTTCTTAAAAATACCTTCAATATAGGTATCAAAAAGGAAAGGAGTTGGAGAATAGAGTGCGATAAAGTATGTCCACCATGGTGGACATCTTATAATACATGAATTCTTGGGACGTTTAGAAAGAACCGATTTCTTGGACATTAAAATCTTAAGGGGATCAAGCGTTCATGTGGCTTTCTTACTTGTTATTAATATCATTAATTTAGACGGAGAAATAAATTCTAAGATAAAAGTCTTAAAGTACTAGCACAGCATCTAAGGCTATTTGCCTTTATTGAAAACTCTACCGCACTTGAGATTCGAACCTACGACCATTAAGTTGTTAGTCGAGATTCTTCGCCTTCAGCCACTCAGGTAACGTAGAGTATGCCACAATTTACTTTCAGAGATAGATTTAAATATTGTTTGGAATAACTAGTTGTGTGGCAATATGAACCATACACGCTCTTATATGTATATAATTGCTACAATGAAAGGGAAAATATTTTCAGTGACTGATGAGCGGGGATGGTATTAGCAATAGTTAGTGCCAACCTTTTGCAAATTATTTATTAAAAAAAAAAAAAAAAAAAAAAAAAATTTATTTAAGCAATATTTTGGCAGTTGTTCAAAATTCCATTTCATAAAAAGAAAATATGTAAGAAAGCGACGTTTATAATTTATTAAGGGGTGACTCTTTTAAATATGAAGCGCTCTAAGATCGCAGGCGTTGTAAAGCTATAAGCTATCAACCCTAATGCCTCCTTCGTTTTTTTTTTTTTTTTTTTTTCTTTTGTAGCCATTTAAAGGGCATTAGCAAGAAAAAGAACTTGAGAAAAAACAGTTAACCGCAATTAATTGTTGATATAAGCTTTCCTTGCATGAGAGAACATTACAGGCCTTCAAATGTCATTACCGCATGGTCATTTAAATTCCATGTATTTATGTACACAAGGTGTTCACATTTGTCGGCTTAGTCAGACAATATAAAAAATGTTTCGCAAAAAAGAACCTCATCAATAAAATGTTGTTTTCACGAGAAGCTGTGACGTATTTAACGCGTCAAAATTGTATTAAAATTGTCAATGAATGTTAGGAGAAAGTATCGGAAATTAGCGAAGCTATCAGTAAAAAGCATTTTTTGCTAACTATAGGGACGAGATTAGGTTATGCAAATCAACCAACCGCATGAAAAGGGAGACCGATTTGTAAATATCTCTTACAGCCCTTATTATCACTGTACGCTGCAATTGGCTTCAAACAAAGATTTATTATCTACAGAATAACTCTCGAAACAGCGGCAAATAAATTTGCAAAAAAAAAAAGCCAACACATATGTCCTAGATATCTCATTTTGAAGCGAAGCCATACCTACGAGAAATGCGGTATATTTGCCTTGCTAATGTTTCAATCGATCTTAATTCGCGGGCAGATCTTTTCGCATAATTTCCCAAATATTTTTCGCTTTAAGTGAAAATTCTCGGATATTGTTTCATTATATCGTTAGATAGTTCACAAGACTTCTTGAGATCGCAGCGATATTCTCGTTTAATGGTGTCGAAGAACTCTTTGTCTTCTTCAAACTCTTTTACATCACAGAATCACTTATTATTTGTCGTATTAGGATTTCATTAGATAGTCTTTTTAGCTCTTTGTGAGACCGTAGTGATATTTTCATTTGCTGTTATCGAATCTTCTTTAAACTTGGGTGTGATAAAAACCCTTCCTTTCTTCAAACTTTTTCACTACGGAATTAAACTTATGACGACTCATTATTTGTATCGAAAAAGTCACAAAAGTCAGTGTTGATAAACAATTAAGTACAGCAACCAGCTGATCTTTCAATTCGTTTGGGCTTGAATTTGTCTGCAGAAAATGATCTTTCTGTAAACTCGTTCACTAGCCGAAAGTACGCTTATATGATTCCATGTTTATTTCATTAATTATCATTAAATGTATAACGCTTACCAATCGGGCATATACCTCTCAAACTGTGGACACTCTTTCCCCGCTTCTTTCTCCTTGATCAACACCATGTTCGTGCATACGTGTAGAAGCTAGCCCCTGAACGATAAGAAAAGCTCTTTTTTCTTCTATAAATAATGGACCAATATTTCGAAGTAAAATTTCACATTAAACTTTCATGACCAGAAATAGAAAAAGGCAATGGATTATTGCATTTTCTAGCCTAGATTTATGTATTTGTCTGCTATATATACTCGTCACTACAAAGTATTTCACTATATTTGTACTCAAAACTTTGCGAACTACTGGGATTGCACTTCAAAGGCGGCCGTAATTACTCCAAAAGCGCAGAGGCGTTAAACAATGAGCTGGTAGATCTTAATTAGTCCACAGAGGATTTATATGGACTGTATTCATTTTCTCATTCTGGGACTCTACGAGTAGTGCGATAGTCTACTTGCTGAATCTTGTCCTGCCAACTGTGACCTCTCCTTTAGTAGGTCTCGTATCGCATATGGAATTACTCAGTGGATGTCCAGATGCAAGCAATAGTAGTAGTCGCCAATGCGCCAGTTGAAGTCATAGCTTACAGAAGTTGAAGAATAGCTTGCAAGTCGCTTGGCATAATCAACTTAATCGACGAATTATTCGCTGGCAATTGCAGTACACACAATTGTGGGCGCAATAGCCTATGTGATGCAAGAATGATGGCTTACGTACCGCAATTCAACACAAGTCCGCAAAGTCAGTCTTTGAATCGAAGAATAGCTTTACTAAGCTTTCTACAAGGATATGTAATAGTAACGATACCGATTATGGTGTGCTACATAGATTGGTTATTGCATCGTATAGTCAAGTTTTCTTTTTACACAAAAAAAAAAAAATAAATAAATAAATAAATAAATAAATAGAATTTTTATAATTATTATTATTAATGGGTTTCATATTTCTAATGAAAATTGTATTGACACCCATCCAATCGCATTGGAAAAAAGTATTAATCTATAAAGAGACGTATAATGTACGATGAGACCCTAAAGCCAAGAACACACATCGTTTAGTGTGTAAATCTAATTTCGAATTTTTTTCGTTCATCTTCGAACTAAACTAATAATTTTCATATGAAATTTCCATTTACAGAGATACGCCATCAACAATTTCGTTTAAATATGTCGCGCGATTATGAGCTTTACAATGTGGCTCAAGATGATCCTCAACTTATAGCATTCCTGCGTGAGATACACATGCGCAAATACCCTCTGCATCCATTTAAAACGCATACAGATGAGACTAGTGGCAGTGGCGTTGGTGGTGCTCATGTCTTGGTTGGCATCGATCAACATTTGAATTTTAGTGCTCATCCAAATGAGTTGACACCAAAAATGGCCTATTTTGTGGCAAATTTGCTAAACGGCAAAGCCAACGGCGCCGTTATACAATCGCTAACAGGCACTTTAGGACATTTAATGACAGCCCCCTGGCTCTCGGAGACACTAAATTGGGCGGCATTGATAATTGAGCCGGAGCCTCGACGTTATTTTACCCTTCGTAAGCAAAATGCTTTAAGACCACGTGTGCAGGTCGTTCATGCGTGTGTTTCGCCCAATTCCTATCCCAAAGAGGTGAGTGTATCGAGAAATAATTAGTTATTTATAATAATTTCGTTTTAATTTTTCTTTTTTATTCATTTTTTTTTTTGTTTTTTTTTTTTGTTTTATTAGGTTACCATTCATAACGAAGAATCTGAAGTGCGAATTAACAGTCTTCTTGATGAAGAGACATCATGGTTCAATTCGCGTGTCAAATGCTTTCCTCTATACACAATAATGTTGGCTTCAAGTCGTGTCGAATACGATTTGCTTAGCTTGGGTGTGCATGGTCATGAGCTGGAGGTAAGTTAATTAAGTAAATTAAAATTAAGTCTAAGCATATACTTTATTGCATTTTTGGCTTCAGCCTGAAATATTGCATGTAATACATTAAATATGTATTTTATTTTTATTGAACGAAAATGAAAGTTGCATTTTTTTAACATGATGTATATGAATTAATTTAAAAAAAATGAAATAATAAAAGAATTTTTTTTGTTTTTTGTTTTTGTTTTAGATTTTGCAAACTCTACCCTTTGATAAAGTGAAAATTGAAGTGATATCGATACATTTGCTGGAAGATCAGGAGGATGTTAGTAAATACATGACTACGCTTAGCAAATTCCTGCAAACAAAATCTTATAGATTATTGGATAAATTTGGACGTAATTACTTCTATCAACGACAAATCACTACAAATCGAACGAGGAAAAAAGATACATTGGTGCTGAAAACCCCTTGAAGAGACTTTTCGCACACCTATCCCTTTCTTTTCTAATTTTTCTGTTTTTTGTTTTTTTTTTTTATTTTTATTTTCATTTTTTTATTTTCATTTGTATAACAATTAAAAAGGAAAAAGAAACATTTATATAAACTTTTTGTATGTTAGCTCAGTGTCGTATATATGCGTACATATATACATATATGTAAAATTTCATAAATGAAATTTATTTATGAGTATAAAAAAAAGAAAATAGTTTTGTTAAGTTCTTTTTCTCTGGCTTTGAAAACGGAAAAGCAAGTTTCTTGAAGCGGCGGAAAGGAAAAACAAAGCCTTTAGTGTCTATTGAGTTTATGTAATATTTTGATTTTCTTATTATCACAAATTTAATTACCCCTGGGATATATGAAACACAACGATGCTTTATAGTAATAAATATATATTTAATTTACGAATATATTATAAAAAAAAAAACCGAGTGTACACAACCGAAATTTAATTAAATTATTAAAAACGAAAGAACAAATCAAAAAAAAAAAAAAAAANAAAAAAAAAAAAAAAAACAAAAAAGAAAAGAAGAAATGAAACCTATAGTAGAAGGCTTACTTATAACTTATTTAAAATGTAACACAAAAATATAAAAATTTAAATTCAAAATAATAATTATATAAAATCAAATCAATAAACTGACTAAAAATACTTTAAAAACATTTCATATAAATATCGCATAGATAAGGAATATAAAATTTAAAATATATTTCGAAAATTTTGTATTGTACGTACGTCTAACCTAGAGCTAATTTGTTAATTAAAAAATTCAAATTTAACGAGAATTGGAATAATTATTCGATTTGAAACATTCGATGAGCACAGCATTATTTCGTCACAAAAACATTAAACGACTAAAACTAATTAAATGTAATTTTTCCGTTTTGTAAATCGCGTATATCTAACATTTTCTTTTAAAATAAATTCTTTTTCCACAAGTTTTCCGTAACAATTCGGAAACAAAGGTAATTTCAAAATGCAAAACGCAAAAGCAAAAGCAGAAAAATAGTTAAAGTTGATTATTTTGTAAGGAAGAACTTGAAATAAGTCTTTGGATTGGTCGATTAGATGATGTGACAGAATATTTTAGTGATTTTCTGAAATTCCATTCCCTTTCACATACGCTAACAAGAATTTATTTCTCTACTATGTATGGTTGCAAATTCTTTTGGTCAAGTCATGTTGTAGTAACGGATTTCCTCTGACATATTAATATATCCCAAAATTTTTTCTATACACTTGTTCTTTGTCTAGCTTCAATTTGGGACAATAGTTTTCTAGAAATTCTTATAAATAACTCTTGAAATACTTGAAAAAGCTTCAGTAGAAGAAAATTCTGTAAATATTCTTTTAAACCTCTTATTGTCGCAATGAGCTTCAGCTGGTTTTTGAAAAACTTAATAATGACTAATAAGAAATTATTTCTTTTTTTTTTTTTGGTTTTGTTCCTTCTTGTTGCTGTTGTTGTTTGAGATTTGACACTTAAGAAAATGTTAGTTACGCTTTTTATAAATAAATATAAACATATTCCACTCCATAAAGTTAAAATACCTATTTTCGTAGTACGAGAAAACTTGACTTGTCCGTTGGACATTGAAAAAAAAATTACACATCATATTGTAGTTAAACGTTTTTGTTAAATAATTATAATTATTAATCACATATTTTTGTATCTCAAACAAGAAGCGACTTTTGTGCTTACTTGGCCTTGAATTTGTAAACAATGTTTTATTTTTGATCTATTTGTGAAAAAACTTTCAAAAATATCGCTGAACTTAACTTTCTTTATTTTCTTAATAATAATTTTTGGTCTCTTTTAAAAATCTCTTGAAATAAATGATTTCATTATTTTAAAGAATATATAAGAAAAATTAAAAAATTGATATCAATAATTTTCATTGAAAATATGAAAACATTACTAATCCTCGCTGCATTATTGCTTGCCTTAAACGAATATATTCTAAAAAAACGAACCACACATCACAAAGTTACGAGTTGATCTAAAATATCAACAATTTGCTTTAAGATACCAGAAAGCACCCAAACACAAAGTCTAAATTTCAATTTACACAACAGTTGAAATGTAACACTTAAGAGTTGTATAAAGAAAAGGAAAAATAAAAAAATTAATAAATAAAGAAAAAAAAAAAAAAAAATCATTGTATGCTTAATAATAAATAAATTTACTGTCAGCACATAATATTTTTAATGTATAATGAAAATATTTAATTTACACTCATTATTACAATTTTTTTTTTTTTTAATTTATATAAATTAATTGTAAGTTAACATACATGTAAATTAGCATTTTCTTTTTCATCTATTTTTTTTTTTTTTCTGCTTAATTAAAAAAGAATTGTAATATTTGTTTAAATATTTTTGATGTAAGGCGACTGTGTATTATTAATAGTAATTGAAAATTTCAAAAAAAAAAGAAAAAAAATTAACTTAACATAACATACATAAGCGAACACATACACCAACACTTACAAATTCAATCTAGTTTAATTTATCGATTTTCTTTCTTCTTTATCATAAGTTATTTGATCAAAATGTTTTCTTTTCTTTTCTTGTTTTTTAGTATATTTGTGGCATTTTTTTTTTTGTTTTGTCTCCTCCTTAGGTTTAACTATTATAGTCAAATAAACACTTGCAGACGCAACCGTATAAACACAAGTACACACACACACACACACACACACACACGCAAACACACAGACATGATTTAACAACTGTAAACAAGTGAAATAGTAACAAACATGAAAACAATTTAAGATTCCAAACATAGAAAAGAAGAAAAAATATAATATATATATAAAAAAAAAAAAAATTTAAGAAACGCTTTTTATTTTTTTCAAATCAGAAGCTTTTCCTTTTTGTTATGTTTTAAGCCGTCCATAGTTAATAAAAAGAAGAAACAATTAACCAAACACTACCAAAAATTTAAAGTGAGTAGAGAGTAAAAAGAGAAAAAAAAAAACAAAACAAAAACGCACTGTTACTGACAGACTTGATAAATGAATTTAAAAAAAAAAAAAAAAACAATAATTAAAATTTAAAAGTTGACAAATATATAAAATATTACGATATACAAGTTAAATCACAACAAACAAATTGTGTGTGTTTTTTTATTTCAAGCATGGAACTCACGATACACAACCAAAGTGTCAAATATAAGTTAATTCCGATTAACGGGAGAATATTTGGATTTTGTTGATACTCTTTCTTTTTCTTTCATATTTTTTCGTCTTTAAATACCTTTCAATAATAGCGCTTACGGACAAAGGTTATTAAGTTTTTTGTCCCATAAGAGAGGTGATTACGTTGTATATTCTGTGCAATAATTTTATTAATAATTCATAGAATATTGAAAAAATTCATCAGCCGACCCGTAAGAAGAAAGCGCCAGTAATACTCTAATAGCAATAACCGTAAAAAAGCAAACAAGAACAGTGAGGACGACAGTGGCTGTTATTGCCTGGCAATCTCTCTAAAGCGACTTCCACTAGCCGTTTCGTGAGCATTCGCGAACTGTAAATAGCTCCTTAAGAGATAGTGGTCAAATCTGCGGTATTAAAATGTCTTCCCAAAAAAGATCAAAAATTGTAACATCTGAACAGAGGTCACTTGTCGGATTTTCGTTGTTTGTAGGCGTTGGCAAAGCCATCTCCATTAGATGCATTTCTTCAGTCTGCACGCTACTTATTGCAATGAAAATCTTGTAAGAAATGTGTATTCACAGGCGCAAAAAGTATCGAGCAAATTTAACGCACTATTTGTATATTAACACGTTCGCGGACGCAAAAAATTTCAGGGAGCTGCAAAAATAGACAGGCAATTATTTTTGAAACTAGTTGTAATATCCAGAATCTGATTTCACATATATTATAAGAGTAGCCAGAACATCGTATTTTAACTGTTATATGAAACGAATGGTATAACATCCACGACAATATAGATCATATTTTTCAACTAGGATGACTTAAGGAAATTTGTAAATACACGGAGAAAAATAAAAAAAAATAAGAAAGTACGTAATGACTCAATTGGTCATTACTTTGAAATATATATTAATTACAAAAACTTAAGGTTACATGAAATTAAATGAACAAAAAACGGCTTTAAAATTTGAATGCTGTAGCATTCACGAACGTGTTAAGACATTTCGGTCTAATTTGAGACTCTGTAAACCATTTCTTGTATAGTCCTTGCATTGTATTTCTTGGTTTTCAAAAATTTTCTTTTCTAAGGTGCAACCATAGGATTATGAAAACTTTTATATGAAATAAATATGCAAATCTGTCAAGACAGCAATAAATTTTTGGTACATACGAAAATAAATTGAAAGGAAATATATTTCTGATATCTACAATGTTTCGTTTTTGCCGCTTTTGAGAAAAATTTAATACCTCCATTATTTAGGCACCGTATTTTTAGATTTTAATTAGATTTTTATATCTAACAGTGATCGAAACTCGATTTGATACATTTAAAATAGAACACAATTTTTATTTTTAACAGAAAACAATGAACATATGATTAATTTCTCAAATTAGGTCAAAACGAAAATTTGTGACTGATGATTGAGGAAATGGGTGGTTTGTATAAATTAGAGAATGTTCAGCAACATGCAAATGATAATATTTACAAAAAAGCTTTCGCTATCATTGATAGACGTCTTCGACCACGAACGCGAGGACAAACTGGCTCAGCAAGAAATGAACGGAACTTTGGTGTTTAATGCTAATCAGTCGAAAGCTCCTTTTATTTAGCAGGAGTATAACAACAAAAGTATAACACAACTAATTCACTAGCCCAAGAGATTAAACAATTAAAGAGTATAAATTCTTCCACCAACTGTTGTTAGGAGAATAATTTTGCCTTAGAATCTTAATTTTGCAGAAAATTGCTTTCATAATTGTATTATTATTAAGTTGCTACCTATTGAGCATCCTTTTTTAATTTGTGTAGTCATTTCTACTACTGTTTGTGATCATTTTTACTACGTTTTGCAAGTAGGGCAAAGCAATACATAATAATAAGCCTAAAGATATGCATTGAAAAGATTACCGAAGTAAGCAAAGTAAACATAACTGACGTAAATGACTATATATATATATGTGAGTGAGTAATGATCAATTTTTTATTCGCTTTGTAAAATAGACTTGTTGTCACTTTACGTAGTACTGTAGGCGTCTCTATGAAACGATTTGGTCCATTTTCCACATCAAGCCGCCTTGCCCTTGACTTTCCGGCCAAGTTATCTTTCAAGCGGAAAATACGTCATGACGTAAACAAGATTTTTTCTATACCCGGCTTCGCAGGCGCCCAGCCTTGACCAGAAAGAAAACGGATGCATGTTCGTAAACAAACAAATGATGTTTCGAAAGCAAATGCAATCCGAAAACGTGTACACAGCTTATAATTAATTTGGTTTAGTTGCACAAACTTAAATTGGAATAATAGACAAAGGAAGTTAAAGAGGAAAAGGAAGAAATCTTACGACGATTAAACAATCTTTCAAGCTATTAATCCATCTCGGCGAATACAAGCTTCGCCTACCTTTGTCTTAGAATATCAAAAACTATGCCGTGTTGCTACATAAAGCCTTATTTATTTCTGACGGGATCGGGCATAAAAAATGTATGATAGGAAATGTACATTTCATTTTGCTATTCTAGACCAACGGTCGCTGTACTACAAAGGCTTAGTCTTTGTAAGCATTTAAAGATGAGGGGGACTTCAAAAAATGGCTCTCTCCCTCTCTCTCTCTCTCTCCCTTTCTCCCTCTCTCTCTCTCTCTCTCTCTCTCTCTCTCTCTCTTTCTTCATGTAAATATAAATTAAACCTATACCTTACCACACTACTCAAGTGCACGTATCGAAAACACATACGCCCTCTTATGGTGATGGATATAAGAACAGAACCTCCCCGGCAGTGTTCAATATGCTCCATTTTTCCTGTTTGATATGACAGCAATGGACACAATTTTTTTATTCATTTTCAAATCAACTCGACTGTCTTGCTTTCGAACTTATTGAAGTGGATACGCTCTTATTATCATAGCAGATCGTTCAGGCTTCTGTTTAACTTATTTATTTTTGAAGAATTCCGTATGTCTTTAGATGTCCTTGAAGTAAGCCACTTAGGGCACTTTTTATTCATTCTATGCATCAACGATCAGTCTTAGCGTACGCTGACGATGTTAAACTGTTTTCTGCCTTTTCTTTCGGATCGCAGCCGCTCCAGCGTCAAATTGAGTTAAATAATTGGGTTTCTTTTTATTCATCAAGTTTTATTAAATTAAATCAAATAAAATTCAAGACGCTTCCTTTCCCAAAAGTTTTTGGATTTCTATTCGACCAAAAATGACCTCTTTACTTGTGCGTTGAGCTTAACATTACAAAAAGGCAATATATGTCCTTAGTTAGACCGATACTTGAATATGTCTTTGTTGTGTGGCGTCCTTTCTAGAGCTTATGTTAAATTCAATAGAATCCGTTCAAAAGCAGCTTCTGGTTTTTGTCCTTAAGAACTTGGATTGAGCCGCGCGTGTTTGAAAAATAGGTTCCCCTTTTTATCCTTACTATTACTTGAGAAACATAGATTTAAATATAAATGAAAAAAAGTTTAATTCTTTTTTTATTAAATTTTAATTTTAATTTAATTTATTTTTATAATTTTGCATTTTTACACAGTTTTCAATTAATTAATTATAATTATAATTATATACTAAAGGGCTAAATGGTGCTTATAGACTAAATGGAAATTCTACCACTCATTTTTAGAGTTTCTTCTAGTCATTTAGAGCTCAATAGCCAATGACGTAATAAATAGTTAATTAGTTTAATTTTGATTTTTTCTCGTTTACTTTTCGAATATGAACCGTTTCTAGAACTTTCATCAACCTCTAAAAATAGTTCTACTTTAAACCTCTAGAGATTTTGTATAAAGCCAACGACTTTAGTAAGAACTAAAAAATAAATTAGAAAACAAATTTAAGTCAAACAAAACAATATCCCAATCAATTACACTCTATGTTAAACCGAATCACAAACCAAAATCAGGGTAACAGATAGCTATAAAAAACGATCATTACGATGACTTTTCAAAAGTAAGATCAACTGTTGAGGTGAGATCGCAACCTTTCGCTCGCTCCGTTGAAGAGAGAGAATTTTCGAGTTCTCATCCTCCACACCACATGCTTACATCAACCATAGCCAACCATTAATAAATTGATTTCAAGTAAAATAGCGTGCATTAAAACATATAATCAATTGCCAATAATTAACAACTAAGAAATAATTAAATCAAAATTAAAAGTGAATTACAAATAGAAGAAGAAAATGACATTCAACTGACAATTATTGTTTCATTGACAAAGCGAGTAGTAATATAAAAAAATTGTCTAATATTCATCTACGTAATAGGCCCGAGGAATAAAAATCAGAGCAGTGCAAAAGAATCGATAGAGATTCAAGTTTAAATTGTATTGAAGTCTAATCCATAACCAATGCATATCCTTGTTGCACAGTTATCCCGATATAACACAACGCATTCTTTTGCTTTACTTAATTGCCTTTATGCATAAGAAATTAAGAAAAACAATATCGACTTACAGCAAACTCTATATAGCCAAAAAATCCCAATCAATTGAAATTGTCCGTCCCAATTTATTTGTCAATTCTTTCCATCGAAAAAGGACGAAGTAAATGCTTTGGTGAAATAATTTTTTTCGCCAATGAGCGAGACAAAAAGATAACAGATAATGTATTTATCGCTATATATCTAATCTTGCTAAGTGAAACCTTGCCCAACTTCGCAATTTTCATACTCCATAATTCATATTGAAAAGCACTGCCAACAACCTGACTTTCAACTTTAATTGCTTGTGGAATGCCGCTGCTGCTTTTGGAGAAACCATTAGTAATTTTGTGTTCAAGGGACCTCTGGAAACTGAAATTTCACAAAACATTGAAGCATTAAAGGAATTAACTAATAATGCGATTTGCGGTCCATAGCCATTTCAGTTGAAATGGCACTACTGCTAGTTACAGTATAAGGCAGTGAAGGGAAGAACTGCGAAGCGCAAAAATACTACTTGTAAGCGGAGCAACTGCAAACCGGGAAAGATACACGATTTCCCCTTTCATTTGAAATTTAATCTGCGAACATAGAGGTTTTCGCGTACGTGTCCATTTGGTTTTCTTTTTCAATGAGTTAAGTAAGGATTTTTGCTCTTTTTATGAATTTGTATTTTTAGTTGAAATAAGTTTTAAAAAAACTTTTTTTTTTTTACTTATAGATAATAAATATCACTTATTGCGGTCGTGGGCGAAGTGGCGGTAAAAGTGGTACCAAAAAAAAAATGCGGCCAATCTAAGGTAAACAGGTGAACGTCTACCGACCCCGTCAGGCTTGACCGTCGCAAGACGGGGGAAGAGGTAAGCTTTTTTTTTTAATGTTGTTTCTCCTTTTCCCCTAAACTTTTTTCTGTAGAAAAGACCCGATGGGAATGAAGAGAACGAACAGCCAATGGACAGAGAGACCCCACGAATGAATTTCCAATAATTCAGCAACTGGTGCGGCAATATGTTCGAGAAATACTAAAAACCAAAGAATAGATTAATTTTTTGTGTTTATTTATCATATTTTATGCATAAATTATAAAAATAAACGTAACATTTTTCATCTTGAAGAGAAACTATTTTTTTTTACATACTTGGAATAACTTGATAACCCTTTCTCAGATAACCGAACTGGTAATTATTTCATTTTTACCCTCGAATCGGCGAATGCATTCAAAGCTCGAATTCTAAAAGATTCTAAAGTTCACCGCAATTTGCAACAAGCTATGCTTAACTTTCTCAAACAAATCTGTTCAATATATATATTTTGGCCGATTTTGAGGAGCAGACAAAAAAGGTTGTCGATATCGGTTTAAGCATTAACATGCGTGAATGCTGATAAATGTTTTCCTGTTAAAGAGGGAAAAAACCTTTGTTGAGATGAAAAAAAATTGCATCGTTACCTGTTACGCCTCATCATGTATGCACAACCACACATCTATACACACACATATACATATATATATACATACATATATATATACATACATATATACATATAAATATACATATACATATGCAAGCAAGTTGGAATTGCTCGCAAACAAGCAGAGAATAGAAAAGAAATATCTTTGCAAAAGAGAGAAGACCTGATAAACAATACAAAATTAGAGGCTTTTATGCCACACAACCGGAAAACGATAATGAAGTTAATAACTTATAATATGTTTATCGTGGTCCCTTAAATTAACGTCAGAGAGTAATTAAAGTGCTCTCACTTACTACTTATTTAATGGGCTTAGCAGCGCAACTCATCCTTATAGAGCAGAGTGTAAAATTAGGCGGTACTGCTATGGCAGTTTTTATATGTGGATTTACCGGCTTCTTGACATTTGCAACGCGGTTGTTACCAAAAAATATGTAACCGAATTATATTATAATCCGAAAAGTGGAGAATATGTGGCCGTAGTGCGCGTGGCCAGTTGAATTCCGTGCTCCTCCGATTACGTAAGCATAGTCGTTGTTAGCACAAGTCTCGTAATGAACACGAGCGTACTCCATAGAAGCAATTTTGGTCCATTTATCAAGCGTCGGATCATACACACATTGAGTCATAACCACCTGTTGAATACACAAATCCCTTTGATGAAACTGTAGACCGCCACCATCTATGCTCTTTCATTGATGCTATTTTCAATGCTTTGGCACTGAAGGTACTTTGCCATCTTGCAAGCATTGATTGAGTTTTTCTTTTCGTCTCAAACACCAGCGAGCGGCACTTAAAGCACTGTTTTGAAGTTCTGCTTGTAGGTTGAAGAACATCTGACAATTTTGCTGATTGACTATTCAACGCATTGGTTATTGGGCGTTTGAACAAACAATTTTCAGTCCGACCAGGATTTTTTAATAATTCAGTCTCAACGAGCATTAACCAAATATAATCTAGTCATTGCCTGAGATAAACTTTTCAGTACTTTCCAGTCATAGGTAATCCAATTCATCACACTTTGATCAGCCTTTTCTTTAGATTCTATAATTATTGTGTTGAACTTGTGTTGGAAAGAAAAATTGAAAAAATCAAATCAATTTAGAAATTTTTTGTGGGCGAAGAGAATATCAAAACACTTGATAAAATAGCGCAAAGACTTCCATTAACTACTATGACTAGTGTCGTCCTTACATACCGCCTCAAAGAAAATCTTTTAGAATTTCTCGACGTCATTAAGCCGTGAAAAGTTTCTTAAAATTGATTTGTCGCAGTTCGCAAAGGGTTCTTCCCAGTTGCTCATATCTGCAAAATTTACAAATATTTGCACACCAGATAATCTTATTAAACTTACGAGTAAATCCCTTCGAATACTAAAGCACTTCGTTTGCTTCATCATGGCTTTAATAAAGAAAGTAAATCCGATGTAATAAGAAGCGAATTAACGGTGCTTTGGCCAGATCACTGATGGAATCATTCGCTGCCTTATCGAATCACTAACCAAATGAAATTCGGATTAAGTTCACAGGAGGAAAAATTTTAATCTCTCTGTGGACTTACATGGGTTTCAGACTCGTCTAACGTGCCTTTCCAAAAATGAATAAATAAAAATTGAAAATTTATTCTCTTCGAATACAGAAGAGGACATCAGCCTGTATTGTGTTTATACAAAAGGGTTTTCAGTGAAGCGCATACAACTGAAAGGATGCGATTTTTTTACTCACAACTTGGACACTTTGAAGTATGACATTATGGCTGATTAAAGTGGTTGTCAAATGGTTCGAATAAATTTCGATTTGAAACTGGAGCACGAATGCTGCTAAAAGCTCTGAGTATTTATTATATCCTGCAGATGACTGAGCGGTAACGACTTACTCGACAAAATAAAATTTTATCCTGAATGTGTTGTGAATGTGTTGTCGTTCGATATATGTTCGTTTCCTTTGAATGCGATTAAAGAACATTTGCTTCTTCTAAGCGATAGACACGCCTATTTCCCATTAATGTGAATGAAGTTCGTAAAAATTGTAATTCTTATCGATAAAATTTCCTTTAAACTTTATTTTGTTGGATGTTTTTCAAAAATATTCCTTTCAGTACCTACCGTGATTTGTGTTCACCCAAAACTCACGGCTGGTTATGCTTTGCAACATATGCGATTTAAGGCTGATAAGGATTTTTGGTTTATTTGTTTGTCTTTTGAATTTAAATTATGCAGGACACCCTGCAGGCTCCGAAAGGTCGTTGCTGTATATTTAATGCTTAGCTTGCTTGGTGAGATTATGTGCAGAATTTTCCATTAGTTAGGAAATAAATTACATTTTTACTACGATACTAAATAGATTACCCTATAGCTAATGTTCAAAGACATGTAGGAAAGACGTGAGTACAAAGTATACGTTGAATGGTGGCGTAGAACCTCAACTAACTTGCACATCGTCAAGGGCGCTAAGATTACAGTTCCACGTTGCAGTTGCAATTTGATTTATTGATTATTGAATACTTATTTTTATTAAGTGGAGCTAGCCCGAAAGAGGACCCTGGAAGCGTAGGTCATTGCTTGCATGAGCGACTACAGTCTTCTCATTTGCTTTTTATTTACATAAATCGGTACAATTGAAGTCATAGATATACCGCAATGCGTTCTGCATGAAAGTGCAGTGAAGGAAGCAAGAATAGCTTTACAATTGTTATGCACAAGTTTGAGACCTGAGGGATCTCAAGGCTTCCCAGCTTATCAACAAATAAATCGATCTTTCGCGATTGAAAGACTGTTTTTTGAATTTCTGCCACCGGATAGCGGTAACGACAGCCTTGTTAGGATTATGGATTTCTTGTTTTCACAAGTTGGACGTAAACCATTTTTTTTACAATTGACAAGCGCGAATTAATCTCGTAGCAGGTAAAGCCGAAAAGGTAAGCTTACTTACCTAACCTTATATTAAACGAAAACACACTCTTCTGTTAAATATTTCTTACAAATCGAAGGGAAAGTTTACTGCGTAACACTATCCTTCCGGAGTCGACATAGAAATGTCTCAGACTGCTGACGTAATTATTTGCGAATATTTCGTACTCGTTTCATTTTATATCGTTATGCACTTTTGCTCTCGGTGTCCCTGACAAGCGACATATGTTACGTCACTTTTTGTGGTTGCATAAGAGACAGATTATCTTTGGGCTTTGTCTACAAGAATTCCAATTAATTTGTGGGCATCAGATCCACCGGCACATGCACAACAAGTTATCATAGCTTGAACAGGCAAAAGGCGGAGAATAAATTGTCATAGCTGATGCTATATGCGATTCGTTTATGAATCTGAAAAATTTAAAAAAAAAAACAATTTTGTGGCTAAGGCTGCTTTTGGCTGAAATTCATCAGTATATCGCTCAATTATCCAGCAACTTAGAACGAATATCTATCTATCTATCTATCAGTATATAAAGGCAGTCACAAAAGTGGCAACTACCACAACGTTAGCAATTAGAGAATTTTATTTTTTTAGGTGTCAAGAAAATTGTGTACGGGAACAAATTCTTTAGAAAATTCATTTCGTTCAACAGAAAAATGGATTGCAACTTTTTGCGCACTTATCGGAATCGGAGTTATGTGCAACGCGAGATTGCGAACGGTTATGAAACTTTGCTGCCACCGCCTGCACTAGCAGCAGCAGTTCATTACGACCACGGTTCGTATGCATGTTATGATGATAGTCCCATTAGTCCCATGATTAACTGTGCTGGCCAAGCGAGTACGGCGGAAGTATGCTATAAGAATCGTTTTATACCAGCATTTGCGAAGCCTTCAGGGGCCGGTTATTATGATCCGAAGGGCAGATGGGTGTGTACTGCTAGCAAACAAAACTTTAAAATCGCGAACGATAGACGTTACGATATAGGGGTGCAATTCAAAGTTTCCAAATCACCGTCAACTGATACCAACGCTTCGAAAGACGTAAAACCTAATACGGAAACAAATAATCAATCAAATAACTTATTATTTTGCTCGCTATGCGGCGTTAGTGTGACATCGGCTTTGCAAATGGCAATGCACTTGAGTGGCATAAAGCATAAGAAAAAGGTACAGAAGACAGGGGCCGAAAGCACCAAGGTAGCTAATGAGGCCAATGCGTATCAATCTGTGACTACTTGCTTCCAATTGCAAGAAATTGTTTTATCAACCGTGTTACAAGTGGGTTTGTCCACAGCTGATCCCAGTGATGTGTTTGTGTGTCGTACACCGAACGGTCAATTTTACTGCAATGTTTGCAACACGACAATGATAAATGGGCGCTCTCTGCAACAACATTTATCCGGTAAACGACACCTGAAGGCCCAGGTAGAAGAGAAGGCAAAAGCATTTTTAACTCTAGTTAACGCACAAAAACTGTAAATCTTACGTGTAATAATTATATTTACGACGTTGTATATTAACAAAGGAATAGAATTAAATATTTGATTTACGGGAAAAAAGAAAACGTGGGCAAAGCTTGATAAACATTCGTTCGAACTTCTTCGAAGCACTTTTCAGGTTTTCAGAGATCGTACTGGTGGCTGAGTTTTAATTGCCATATCAATTGCCTTTCCGTTCTACCGATTCGAATTTCCAACTCCTCCCGACGTCGACTTGTGTTCATATGTTCCTCCAAACTTGTGTTCCTCTACTCCTTCTCTTCTTTTTGATGTGGGTGTGGGGATGTCAAAATCTACTGATATGGTCATAGTGTCACTTGTTGTATGGTCCCAACATCTACTAGAGCTATCTTGTATCTTCCAACGAATTGTTTCAGCGGAATCTAGGTCAGGCAGACTGTCAATTTTCCGGAAAGAGTTGCAAATCGCCCCACCAATGTCCATCTTGTAGTTTATTGGAGTAACCGTAGCATTCAGAAATTTTTAGGATGACAACTCTATCATGTCAAGTCCCACTCGCTCGAATATGCAGCACGATTTTAACAAAGCCAATGTTGTACTGCTTAACTCTTCTCTTTCACACATTGCGCTTGATTTTTCTCGCTGGGAATGTGGAAACCGTAATGTTCTCGTTAAATCTAACTATTTCCGCATCCTTTCCGAATGAACAACCACCAGTATCACAGCACTTGGCTGCCGTGGTTCCATAAAGTAGTTATACACTACAAAGATAGGAAAAAAAAACTTTTCAAATAATGTATGAAAAGTAGTTCTGTGTACGACCATTATGTATAGTCTGCTGTAAGGCATAGTTTCAACGACCCAATTAGCCAAAGGATTTGGAAATACCTTCAAATGATAAAATCGCCGCTTCTTATGGATCCTAAAAATTTTTATAATTGGTTAAATCTAAAAGGAGAGCGTCCATACGTCCCTCCTCCATTTCTATTAATGGCTCCTACTGCTCTGGCTGCATTGAAACTTCAAATCTATTTGTTGAATACTTCCAACGAAACTTTACTGCCGCTAATTTCGATTTAACTGATAATCACCCAATTGGAAGAATATCTTCCTAGTTTCACTTGTCAAATGTGAAGCGAGAGAAATGTGAAGTTGAGCGAGATGATAATAATTTATTTGAACGAATTATTGTTCAGCAATTAGCTCTCAAGTCTCATATTTTTCCATTTCAGCATGGCTTCGTAAAAGGACGATCAACCTTTACGAGCTTTTTCGAGTTTTACATTTCGCGACTATGATTTTAAGGGCAAATAAAAAGTTCACTCTCTTGTCCAAGCCAAATGGTTGCTCTTGTAGCCGGTGCTTCAATAGCAAAATCCATTTACACGGTGTCTTCTCCAGTTGTTGTTGGACCAGTAGTGCTGGCAATAGCACAGCTTGGACGCATCTGCAGATCCTGTAGTAGCGCTACTTGTACTACCATCTGTTTATCTGTTTATCTGAATCCGTTATAGGATAGGATGTTACAGGCCATTGTGCCTTATTAGAAACTGTTTAAAATACAAGACCATGGCTTGATTGAACGCTTTCGAGAAGTCAGTACTTCTTGAAGTTTTTGATGTTGATTACGAACTCATGACGTGAATCGTAATATTGAATTACGACCGGCATTTTCTTCCCGTTTCATCTGTCATTTCACAACAGTGTAAAAGCAAAGTGTAAAATGTGTTCCATTTCAGATGCTTTCTAATAAAAAACTTCCAGGGAAGAAAATGAGGAGGAATATTTAAATAGTGATAGCAGTTTTTATGCCGAAACTTAATAAAAAAAATTTATTGCCTTACAATAGATTTCAAAAGTTTGAGCGCATTTTTCTCGAACTAAGAGTTCTTAGAAAAGCCCACGGAGCAATTTCTATACCTTTCTCTCTTTTGATTCGACCAAAGAAATACATGGGAAAGTTTCGACATAGGTTTGCCAAGCGCACAAAAGTCGGAAAAGACCGGCCTGCGTTCATCTCGATTACTTGATAAATTGAACATGTCTTGCGAGAGTGGGTCCCGTGTTGCCCATGTTAATATTTGACAAATATAATCTTCTTTTTTTTTACCTCTATTATCGACGGGCGAGGAGTTTATTGAGTTGATCAAGGGATACGTTTTTTCCTCGTTACTCATAAGTTACAACATACATAAAAATAGATAAGATCAGCCACGCCCACTCAATAGAATGAATATTTAATTTTTTCCCTTTTTTTCGGTCTTTTTTGCCATGACGCTGATGGATATAAAAGAATCAGTCACAGTTGAGTGTATAACTTTCTTACTTGGTAACACTTAAATATACGCTTAATAACCTGCTCGAATATTATTATTCTAGTGCCGTTTCGTCTAACTCGAACAAATGATTAAAAAAAAAAACGCTTTTTTAAATACTTTCTCTCTTCAATACTGTTCTGAGAGGAATTGAGAAGCGTTTATGTGAGTTTCAGTGCGAAATGCCTGCTCTTTCCATAGGCTTGTAAACGGATGTCTCATCAATTATTTTTGATTTTCCTGTGGATGTAGTTTTGTCGTAGAAAAAATGAATTTGTGTGTATTTGACATACGGCGTACATGTGGCATATCTTTAAGCAACTTCTTACAATTTTCATTCTATATTACACATCTACACTTACTCAGATTTCAATTTTCCAGAAACAGGATGGAAGCATACCTTCCTGGAATTCATGACTAAACACAATTTCTAAACGCATTGGATCTCTGCAGTCGCACAATCTAAGTAAGAAAATAAGAAAGAACATTATAGTTGGGTAAGGCCGACAATTAAGTACCCTATATCAGTTCGCCTACTACAGTCATTCATTTGTAAAGGCCAAGTATTCTTGAAAGCCCTCATATTGGAGGAAACGTGAACTAATGTAATCCAACCGTAACAAGCATTTTATTATTTTTCACTTATTTGCGTCGTAAATAACTGGAAATTAAACTTTATCCGAGAGAGAGAGAGAGAGAGGAGGTCCCCAAAATAGGTCTATCTGAGTTAATTCTTCTACAGTTAATTTACTGTGAACCAGTTTTCATCAAAATATATTAAAAATTGCAACTTTTTGACTTATAATATTTGAATGATCTTGATGATGTGGAAGAAATAGACCTATTTTGTCCTAATCTGATGCAATTAAGTTCTATATCAAATTACTCTTACGAAACAACTTTCATGATAAAATATCAAATATTAGACACTTTTACCATATTAGGCCTTATTTTGCCCTTAAGACCCTTATAGGAGGTGGGAACAGAAAAATAGATCCACGTGATCCAAATGCGTTAGCTTAAATTTTTATGTTAAATTATTATTATGAACATATTTTCACTAAAATATATTGAAAATGAAGTCCTTTTACCAAATAAAGTTTCAGCTTTCGTAGAAATGATGATTTGGCCGGGGGTTCGAAACACTGTCCCCTCCGACCCAAATACCTTACACTAATACAGAATACCGAAATAGAACTACTCGCAATTTTTCTCACGAAGTTCTGAAAATTATAATAATTTTTCATATAAAAACGTTTCACAATCACGTGTTAGACGAAGAGTGGCCGAGAAAGCGATCCGATCCAAACCATTTTAAAAGTTTTCGTCCTTAGGGCGAAATACATCAGTATACCAAATTTCCTTAAAATATCTACATTGATAGCTTAGACAGACAGACAGACAGGCAGACAAGCTTAGATCGATCCAGAAAAGGACTTTGAATCGATCAGTGTACTAAAATGTGAGTCTATCTCAGGCCATTCAGGCCGTACAGGCTTAATGTAATCCTTACATCGCAAGTGCAGGCCATAATTTTATTCGTCTATGGCCGACTCTGCAATATCTGTCAAATTTAGCTTGAAAGAAACTCTCAGAAAATGATGTTGGGATACTCTACAATACTGGATGGGAGTGGCTGTTTTTTCATTTTATATGTGGCATCATCCGAAGAATACGCATCTGTAGTGCTTGTTGCAGGTTAGGAATAATAAGGAAAATGAAGCCAATTTTCTTTGCTTTCGGGAATGTATCAAGTGGTTGCGGGTTTTTTTTGCAAATTTACAGCTTTACCCAGAGAAATCGGTGCAATGTATTTTATTCAAATCATTGAATGTTTTTCATCTTCGGGCAGTCCACTTATGCCGTAGCAAACGGCAAATTTCTGGTCTTTTGGGGCGATTCAAGAATCAGCCCAAATTTTAAATTCTTCTTAAGATGTAAAATGCTTTTCGGCCAGACTAGGAGTCCCGACTGGAAAGAGCGGTGGTCGGAAGAAGCAATGTCTGGTAAATATAGCGGGTGGACTATGAGATCCGATTGAAGCGCCTCCAAAGTTTCCGTGACGATTTTTGCAACATGTGGCCGAGCATTGCCGTATTGAAAGATCAGTTTGTCATCTCTTTTGGCGTATTTGAGCTTCAATCCATTGCATCAATTGTTGTAGGTAACGTTCCCGAGTGACGATTTCGTTTCCGAGCTGATTTTACTATATATACAGCATTACGTTCTTGCCATGAATGTACGCCATTGAGATTAATGCAAAGCCCGTTCTTCGCCGTTCTTCGCTTTGGATTGTCGTAGTGCATGCAATTTTCGTCCTCCCTACCATTCCAATTTGATTTTGGAGCAATCGTCCGCATGTTAAGAAACGGCGTTCGACATCTCTTGGCTTGAGTTTGTGCGGAATCTAATATTTCTCTTTTTACACCTTATCCATGGCCTTGAAAGCGCTTGTTGAAAGAAAGAATGTTCTTTATGCTTCAGCGAGATGACATATACTGATTTTTAGAGGGTAATGATGACGCTGCAACGATCATATAGTTACCGGATGGCGCAAAGCAATTTAATGACAGTTATGCCACGTTTTGTAAATCCCTCAAAAGTTCTGGCTAAAACAAGCTTACGAGGGATAGGCGGACGGACTCGCTTAGATCAATTCAAAATTTGGGCAAAAAGTGAATATCTTACCAATTCTTCGGATTGGTGAAGATTCTTGAGCGATAGCTGCAAAGCGTTCGTCTGATTTGGACCCCCCCCCCCTCCCCACTCCCCACGGCATATATCAAGAATATAAATGCGAGTCGTAAGACTTCTAATCGCTGAAACAATACTTTGTTACCTTCTTGTTGATGTCATGCATTCTTATCGCGTTCCTAATAATGCACCAAGTCTCTAAGGACATACACTAACTATAGTATGTATGACAACATGCATTTGGTCACTGCCAAGAAAATAAAAAAGCATCCTTACGTGAGCCGTCGTTATTATTGTCGTAATATATTTTATTGACAGATACCGCTACGTCTATCTATATTTCAAACTCGGTTGGAGGGACGACATGCGGCGAATTGTGTTTGATATGCTATTGACTTGCATTAGAAATGCGATCAATTGTTTACAGCAACGGCTAATATCCGTTGAAGAAACAAAAACAAGCACAACGCCTACTCATACCCTTGCTTGGTGGTAGTAAGTAACAAAAGAGTAGAGAAAACATTCTCGAAGAAAAACATGATACAACACAAAAGCCAGAGATTTCGTCAATTTATTTTTAAAAAAGAAAATGAAACAAAATGAAGATAAAGTCTTTAGACTGAATTACTGAATGACAACAACAAGTGGCTGTTAATATCCAACCGACCAAGTCGGCAAGTAAACATACATACGTACATACGTACGTAAGTGTATGTGCAACTCATATACAAAGTAAGTTTATGTGCTTATGCATATTTTTATGTGCATGCATTTGTATGTGTGTTTTTTAATAAAGCTCTAAGGAATTTCATAAAATGTAAAAGAAAAGTTTATATCCTTTATGTAAATTGATGGGCATGAACACACGCATACAAATTCATTAAATGTTTATATAATTTGCGATATGTATACTGCACTCGTGTGCGTGTGTGCGTGTGTGCGTGTGTGTTTGGATGTGTGTATGTACATACGTACCCACTGTATATATAAATATGTACTTGTGTGTGCGTGCATCTATATATAAATGTACACACACACACACACATATATATATATATATATACGTGTGTGCAGATACGAATATATATGTAGAGGGATAGAAAAAATGCAACAGGCGGTTTCATATTTTAACCTTTAATTTTTCTTATGCGAAGCGCATGTTCACCTCACAGCATTCATATCGAAAAGCTTCTCACTTTGAAAATCAAACATTAATAGAAAGCTTTCTTCCATTTCTTAATCAAACTGTTGCGTATATGTTTGGTTTTGTTTGTTTCTTTGTTGCATATATTTACCCACTTTCATCGCATTATCATCTCTCAAAATATGAATTCAAGTAACTGTTAAAAATCAATAATCACTTCGTTCAAGAGCTTTCCCTTTTTTGTTTTTTTTTTTTTTTTTTTTTTTTTACTCCTGAGAATGTTTTCGTCTGCTGCTGCACACGACAACCTTTATTACTAAATAAAATATTGTGTGTGCTTGTGTGTTGGACATGCAATGTACAATCAGCTGTCCATTTTTTATCAGCTAACGTAAATGACACAAACTAAACTAAGAGTCTAAGTAAACGAAGCACAGAAGTTACGCTCACCTTAAGGCGATTGCCGGGCACTTATCGTCTAAGAGAAATTAATAAAAAATGATTTTTCTTATTTGTCAATATTTATATAAAATATTTAGGTCCTTTCGATAAAAACTTGCTATCAAGATTTGTTGAGCTCACTCTTTGAATTTCTTCTTCCCTTACGGAATCGTAATGGCCATGGCGAACGCCTATTTCTGCTTTAGTTTTACCTTGCGCCCCTATGTAAATCTCTAAGTTTAGGATTTAAATAATATTTACTCATGCAAATGTCATTTATCGACTACACGGAGCGCGGATTTCATTTGAAGATCGGACACAACTGGCTTCGAATGATATATCAATGGATTGACACCGCTAACCATTCTTGCATGTTCTTCTGTCTTAAACGACCGACTAAAGCAGACAAGTGTCTTGACACTTGAAATTTCCTTGCTTCCCTGTGACCATTGGACGCTTAATTGGATCTCTAATTCCTTATCGTGACTGTAACAAATGGGATATCAAAACGAGTTTACAACCACATTCTATTAGGGTAAACTTAAAGCTCTAGAGTCGGTTTTCGAGCATTACGCGAAAGAAACAAATATCCTCTTTAAGTACACTAACGTTCAAAACTGTTGAAACTGATAGGGGAGCAATTAGCCGTAGTGTGATGTCAGTCCTAAAAGAACTGAATGTTTTCAAGTGTTTTATGACGTATTCATTATATATATAGTAAGTGTCGTTCGAACTCTTTTTTGAAATGTTGGCCATACTTAGGAAATTTCTTTTTGCATTTGAGATTTCAAATCGGATCAATATCTTTTTTAATACTTAACCAACCGACAGGTTGGTCATTCACAGTTGATTTTGTTGTCAATGCTTGCCGACCGACAGCCGGTTGTTATGACTACAAACAGCCATCTTTTATTTAATATTGAAGTACATTTAATCACTGTGCTCTGCAACCTCCTATACTTTTATAACATTTTAAGCAGATATTCTATGTAACAATTTAAACCAGGACAGAGACGATCAGTCGGAAAAATATTACTAAGTTTAGACGCAACAGACAATCTCTTTATAAAGCTATCCATCCATAAACCATATCTTCATATAACTTTTAAAAAGGAGCCAGACCTCGGGACATAAGTAAACCTATGATTCGTTTCAAATTGAATCGTTCACTGTAACTTCGAAAAGTGCTGAGAAATATAACGAATGCTGAGTTATAACGAAAACAAAGAATAAGATTAATTTTTCACTTAAACTTCACGTTTGCTATGGAATAAAGTAATTACTGTCTTCTCTTTTGTTACACTGTTGTTTGTCTATGAAAGAGAGATTTATGACTACTAGGTTGTCGGAAAACGCTGCACTACCAGAGAAGAGACCTGATTGCCGGTACACGATCCGGAAATAACCGACCAATTGGGTGAAAAGTCACTTAAAAATCATGATCATGTTGATTGTTTGCTTCGACTACGGCTGTGTTGGGCGTTATGGATCGGTCCAAAATGTAAACTATGAATACTGTTTGAGTGTCATAATCTAAGGTTTGGAAAAATATATAAAGATTTCTTCGTAATATAGGTCAGATAATTCCAATATTGGAAGAATATTCTATTGGAAACTGTGACCAACGGTGTAGTTAAAAATTGGAATAATTTTAATGAATAAAAGAGAAAAGATAAAATTGTTCTTCTAAATGACGTCATAATAAGTTTTTATTAACTGATTCAGTTTTGCTTTAGACTATAAAGTATTATTCCGTGTGCGTGTGTGTTTGTGTGTGTTTGTGTGTGCATGTGTGTGCGTAGTAATTGACATTAAACCTCCCAAGAAGAGCTTTTATATTTCGGGTGGATATTTTTGTATGCAAAATAAAAAAAAAAAAAATTGAAAACTTGAACTAATGCGATACACGGACTACACGTCGTATGCTTAGGAATCCAACCACCACCTCGGTAGCCTATCTTTGTCGTACTGTGAGTGTGAGTTGATAGCTGCGTGAGCGTTGATTGTAGTATTTTGTGTTGGATAGCGTTGTGAGCTGAAAACTTTTTTTCTGCCACGACATACAAAGCGAAACCGTTCAGTAGGACAGCAGTCCTTCGGTAGTTAGATCCATTGTTGTGACAAGAAAAAAAAAAAAACGAAAAAAAAAAGGAAAACAAGAAAGGGAGAAAAAAAAAAAAAAAACATTATTTATATTAAATGAAACTAATGCGGAAAAGAACTAAAACAGAATCAATTTAACTAAAAATGAATGATAAAAATAAAATATTATATCTATACCAGATGGAAAGCGCAAAAGTTTAAAAACTTTCAAGAGCACAATAGAGCAAAAACAAAAACAGAAAGAAGCAAAAAAACAAGAACACAAGAATAGAAGAAATCGTATGTACGTTGGGCAAAGTTAACTAAAGTGAAAGTTTATGATAAAAAGTGAAATTTTTTGACAATATTTTTATAAAACTTGACAAAAAAAAAGAAGAGAAACAAAAAAGCAGACAAAGCAGGAGAGTTGGTTAGAAGAAAGCTTTAAATAAATTTAACCAAAAAAAAAAAAAAAACTTCATAACGAAAACGACGAGAAAAATTTATTCCATTAACAATATGTTTAGTTGTAGAAATTAAAAAAAAATATATATATATAAAGAAAGCACTTTTTTGTTTTTTAAACAATTAATTTAAATTTTAAATTTGATTAAAAAAAAAAATTATTGATTTATTATTATTTCGTTCTCCTTATATTATTTATATTTGAAGTTAAATATATTTCGCAGACATTTACGTCTTTAATATGAAAAAGAAAATGTGATCGATGCGGGTGGGTGTTGTTTTTGTTTTTGCGGGCATTTCTCATACACACACAATATATGAGGGGCGCAGCTTTATGACATGACCCACAACCTTAATCTTGCTTATATGGCCATAGAAGGCAGAAGAACTTCTTGACTTTTAATAGCAAATTTTCCTACAATATGTCGAAATACTAAAGAAATTCTACTTAAAGAAATTGAACGACTTACGTTCGTCCACCCCTGCCGCCTGGCCGCCCTCCCTTCACGCACAGATGATATAAATAAAATAACGTCAAATGTTTTTAATATCAAAATGATGATGCAGAGAGTATCTATCTTACTCTATGTACTATTTTCACCTCATTTACTTTAACCCCAGATGGTTTCAGGCGGCATAAAATAACGTAAATGTCAAAACAAACATAAAAACGATATCAAGCCACCCACTTACAACTAACAACAACTAACTTATGGGAAGAAACGCCTTCAGTTTAAAGTGTACACAGTAGGGGAGAAAGGTAGGCTTCGTAAGGAATGGGAGATTGACGAGGAGTGTGCACCACCTTTTTGCAACGTCATCACAGGGTAAAGCTTTCCTGTGAGCCTTTGCACATTAACGTAAGACATCCGTATAAGTTGGACCAACACAACCGGTGCAAATACGAACAGTTGCTCGTTATTATACATATTACCCCTACAGAGAAACATCGTATTTACAAGAAAAAATAATAAAAATTAATTATAAAATTATTTTTTTTAAATTTATTCATTTTTTTTAAAGTGAATTATCTCGAGTTTAAGCAAATTTTCATAAACTCATTTCTTTCAGTTTTCTCTCTCATTCTCGCTCTGTTTCGCTCTATCTCTTTCTGGAGTTTCAGAAACAGAAACATTGTTTTGATTTAATTGTGGAAAAAATGGTGTAAATTAATGGTGCATAATAAACGCGTTGATTCAGAAAGCGAGGTAAGTCCTATAAATATACAACAAAAAAAAAAAAAAAAAAAAATTTAAAAGAAATATGTTTTCAATATTTTCGTCGTTCTTTTTCAAAATCGTTTCAATAAGTTCCACTAGTGATTGGTTCAGGGATGCAAACGATTGTGTGTAAGAAGATCGGATTTGTTTTTTTTTTAACAAACTGTGTGAAGTAGTGTGTGAGCTTAACGGTTTTGATCTTATTGGCACTACTCGTAAATTATTGTTATTCTTATTCGTACAAATAAATGGAAAAGTTAGGCTTGGACGCACATTCCTGGCTACATCAAGCAATTGTAATGGTTTCATGAGGATGGTCTAAAATGTGATCTACGTGGACGACGACAACAACGTAGCGGATAATTTGACAGAGGAGGGACAAAAAACGAATGATGACTTAAAGCAGATATAATAAGTGATGAATTAATCGAGAAGGAATATGGATGGCATCGTGGACGTACTGCTGTGTGTGTTTCGCTCATCGGTTCAAATGATTATGTGTAAGAAGATTGGATTTGTTTTTTTTAATGAAAAGCCGGTTGCAGAAACGATCTTATCGGCACTACCTGTAGATTACTGTTAGTCTTATTTGTGTAAGTAAATGGAAAAGCTAGGCTTGGATGCCCATTCATTCGAATGGATGCATGAAAGTTAAAAAGTTTTGCTTTTGTTGGTATACCTCCTCCCCCCCCCCCCCCCCCCCCCCCTTTCAATGACTCTAACAATTTGGGGCCTATGGTCGTCTCACTGTTTGCATACAAGTCCTTGATAAGAAAATTTATATTCAAGACATTGATGGACAAGCTACAAAAACGGAATAACTACACGTTGCGGAAGTTTTCTCTGTGTAATTAACTTATAAATAACATGCAAATGACTTTGTGGGTTTCGAACCTCACCCTCCGCTTTGAAGAAGTTCTCTAATCCTACAATTTGTTTTATGTAAATCAACGAAACTTGTCGATGTTTCCGGGTCTTATTATGAATCTGCAAAATTATCACATGTTGGAGCTTAATTGCACACTTACACTCCCGCAGTGCAGGGAGTCTCATCTTCTTCGTCGCATATCTATCCTGATTGAAGGCGAAAATCAGCGATGGCGACCTTTCTTTTACATTCCACGTTAATATCTGTTTATCAAAATTATGTTCTACGGGAGGTTTGGTGTCAACCTCAAATATTAGATAACTCATTTGAAGTGTCGCACAGTTATCTCGTCTCTTCGAATGAGGTCTGATTCCTTCGTGTCACAGAGTTTTCTCATCTGACACATGTAGTATTAAATATCACTCGGATTCCAAGCTACGTAAATTTGAGCTGCGGAAGTAAGACGAGAGATGAATTTATTCCAACAACTAATTTACGATTACAGTTATAGGCTAAAAAAAAAAAAGGAAGAAGACTATAGCTACGAGCCTTTTAGGTGACTTATAAAATAACTACTAATGTTATTCATGCAAGTGGTTGTGCAAAAGTGTAGAAGTACAGGAGATTTATAATTTTTAAAAATTGATATATGGGTTGGATGTTGTGATGGTTTTGGAAATCTTAACATGAAGAAGCATGCAGGAGAAATATTTTTATCAATACAATGTTAATGAGTGATGTTGGTGCGTCCCGAACGTAATCTAATTAAGTAAAATTGTTTGTGCTACATTTCGTTAAAATTGTTTTCCAAATATAATTTTTAGTACTTTTGACCAGATCATGTTTGTTTGTAGGCTTGGTATTTTATGTTACTTCAACACTTAATTCAAATTTTGTAACGTTAACAGCGGCAATGTCGGATATATGGAACTCATTAGGTCAAATTGTCAGGCTAAGCTTCTCGTATGTGTTCAGAGATAAGTGAACATACAATTATTATGTTTAACAGAATAATAAGGGAATTGATTACAATGTTATATGTGGCATTGATCGCATACAATTGATGATATTGACAATTATTTCATACCCTACACCACTTATAGTGCAAGGATGTATTAAGTTTGTACCAACGTGTGCAGAAGGACTTGAAATAGATCCATCTTTCATTATATTCTGATTCAGATTCGCTAAGCTTGCCTGTCCGTCCGTACGTCCGTCTTGTTTTTTTCTGTTCAGCCAATATTGAGATATGTTGATAAAGTTTGGTAAATGAACGCGTTTTGGCCGAAGAGCGAAGGCTCGGATCGGGTCGCTTTTTGACTCTCTTCCGATATAAAGCCTCATTGTGAGAAGTCGTTATATGCATAACTGTAGAGTGGTGTTAGGTATTTCATGCTGGACTGTGGCGCAATATAAGATTTTTCCTTCTTGTTCCCCTATATCTGATTTTCGTAACATAAAAAATTATTTGAATTTTATAAAGATTTTAGTTTTACTTCTAAAAACTTTCTTAATATTCTAAATAATCGAAATTTTTGAAATTATAATTAATTTTCCAAAATGTATACAAAAATTTTAAATGTTATATATTTATAAATATTTTCATATTTAGTAATTTTTAGTAATTTTTAATATTACATTAAAAATTAATTAACATAGAAATTTTAATTATCTTAATTTATTTGAAAGTTTTTTTATTGCTACATATATATAAAAAATTGTAATTAGTTAAAATCTTAGGGTTTACTAAAATTTTCTTAAGTTTTTAAATTTTTAAAATTATAAAATTTTTAATTTTTATAATTTTTCTTAATTTTGCTAAATTTTCAATTTTTTACAAACCTTAGAATTCTTTAAACTTCAAAAACTTTCTAAATTATTAAAATTTTTAATTTTTTTAAAATTTTCCAATTTTTTCCTTTTATTTAACATTTTTAAAATTAAATTTCCCTTAATATTATAATTTTGTTTTTTTTTTTTGTTTTCGAAATTAATTAATTTTTCCAAATGTTCTTTGCAAAATAGAAAAATTGTGAAACAAACTGTGAACAAATCCTGTTCTCACATCGATTTTCAAATATATATATGAAAGCATTAAAAAAAAAAAAAAAAAAAAAAAAAAGAAAAAGGATCGTAAATATCTGTTATGGAATGTAGATAGATTTGCTTTTCAGTTCGTAAAAGCAGTAACAGTAGCTTTTCGTTATTTACCATGAGTTGTGGGTTTTATTAAAAACTTTCGCAAATTACAAGCAAGCTTTAGCGTAGGTGTTTATGGGAAGAAAGCTTCCGAATTGCGTTGTCATATATAAACTTGAATATCGTAAACTTATTTCTAAGTTGCGAATACCTCCTGTTGATTCTTTAATTCACGACAAAGTTGTTGTTGTTGTTGTTGCACAATTGCACACGTTGTGTGTACCGAAAAGCTTTATTGCATAGTTTACGGAGCTTTTTTTTTGTAATGGAACTGGAAAATAACAAAAAAATAGTAAGCAACAACGGTTTCTTGCCGCTTTGGCACGACGCCTGAAATCAGTTCAACCAGGAGAACGTCACAACTACATGTAGTTGAACGGTTAAATAAGATAAAAAGAATTTTTTAAGTGAAATGTTACTCGCTTCATATCTCTGCGCACCAAAAGTGCTAAGCGCTAGCATGCGGAAATAAACTTTATTTTAAAATTTTTTTTTATTAACAAATCTTTTACTTTGTGATGATAATTTCCAATCTCAACTGTGCTAATGAGAGAGACAGGAGCGATGGCTATTACTCGATACTTATCTGGCATATGGCAAATGTTAGAGTGGATGCCGTCGCTTGGAGTTATCAGTAAATTCGTATAAGCGGTAAGTGCTTGTGTTCAATGCTGTGTCCATTCAATGCATTCCCATTAGAAGAAATGATAAATAATTGATGTAATTGATGGCCCGATAAATGATAAATGTTGTCACTTCACCATTTTTACTGCTCGCATTTCTTTCACTATCACTTTAAGCCTTACATTTGTTTGTGTTTGTGTTCTTTACATGGCTACGGTTGCAATGTTCATAACTTTATGAATTATTGCTTTCAGTATTTGTGTCTGAAGTTCGCGTTTCTGTTCGCGTACTAATTTTATAGTTTAGAGCATTAAATAATGTGAGAAACTCCTTTAGAGGTGCTTTAGTGTTTCCCTCTTTCGCGTTCGCATGCAAACACTACGACCAAATGCTTGCTTGTACGGCCACCTACTATTTCGCTTAGCTCTTTAAGTGAGAAAATTTTCTGTTTCAATGTTGCATTTGAAATGTGTTTTTAAAATTAGTGAGAATAAATTTTATTTAGGTTTAGGTTCGTTTTGTTCACTCAGGGTAGTTGTAAATGTAGAAAATCGTAAATAAAATGTAAAATTTACTTAATTATTATATAAATTTATATTTTCATTGAATACTTTAAAGATCGCCTATATTTTTTTTGTTCGTTTCAATTCTCTTTTATTCTCTCTGGATTTCCAATTGGGAGCAAAGTTAAGTAAACTTCTCTTTTCCATCTTTCAAGAAAGGAATCACACCCGAGAATAGGCTTAAGTTGAACTCCTTCACTTGAAACAACTTCGAAAATCATAGAAAATTAAAAAAATATATACTTTTATTAATAGCAGATATCGGTCGAAGTTCAAAAACTTGTTCTTCCTTGAAAGCAAACCTTTTTCGCCTGCGGCAAACGTGACTTACAATTGTAATGAGAACCCCATATATCATAGACTTTCCCTTTGTTGCTTTTCAAACTTGCAAAGATAAGCAAAAGTGGTAACCACTAGTGGTGCTCGTTGGCAGAAATTTACTTGAAAGTATGCTTGAAAAAATCTTAACATTCGTTTAAGTGGCTTAAGTATATCGGATCTTATGCGCGTAGGGGATAATGGAAACTTTTTAAACTGCAAAAGTAAAAAATCGCGCAGCACGTACGTGTTGACGTACATCCGAACATCGGCTGAAGTACGCTTGAAGCCTAACACTACCGACGGGCCGACCAGCATGAGAAGCATCGCAATGAGATTGAAATTTCCGTGAAGACTTCCCTCAAGGCTTTTTTCTGCAAGCAGTGCATATCTCTTCAAAAAGCCGTTTGATTTTTCAAGGATCGAAAAACAAAATGCATAGAAAACAGACGAAAGATATATGTTAACGGGAAACAAGTCGAAAGTTTCTTTATCTCGCGGTAAAAATAAATCCCCAAATGCTATGCAAACGTTTATCTTTTGAAGGCTTTTTTGGAGAGGCAGACATATGGAACTAGATAACCTCCAGAATTTCTACATATTTCGTTGGCTCACAGTGCAAAACTTTACATATTGATTAGATAATAACAATATCCTTAATTTGAGTATTTTAACAATAAGCAGACAACGGGACCTGTGGGCAGGCAGACAGGCAGGGGCAATACAAAGCTTGTTAATTAAATGATTACAGCTCCTTTCCACAACGTACCGCTCCTTCCCGCATCGTACAGCTTCTTTCGGCATTGTAACTGGACAGACGGACAGATTACTCAGGAAGATCTACATACCTTTCAGCGGGCGATATAAAACACTTAAAATTTACGCATTAATTACATGACGATAGCTTTTCTAACATGAGAATTCTGACACCAGGCACATCGACAGCTAGGAAGTGAAGAAAAGTATTACAATAGGCGCTTTTCGGGCACTTACGCAATGACCAGCCAAAAAAGTTTGAGCAAGTAAAAGTAAGGTATTATAACCACCGATGACAGGGTGTTAGCCGAAAATTTACTTACCTATCGTAGAAAACTATTGTGTTTTCCACATCCCCTCCCAGGTTCGATTATATTTTTCATTTGTTTATCAATCCCTTAGATGGGCTACCACTCTATAAAGGCAAGGGCTTCTGTAAAAACTTACATGATCCCAAGTTGTTTTCAAAAAAAATTTCAATTTCCATGAGAACCGCTCACTCGCAGTCCTAAAACTAGTGGTTTACGGGATAAGTTTTCTCTTAGCAATTTTCCATCTTTTTCCGAGGACAAAAAAAAGAAAAAAACAAATTCCACTGAACGCACTTTAAAAAGTTAAAGCTGAAATTATTTACGAAAAATCCTTTAAAATCGTTTCCGAACTATGATAATAAAATTCTATGTAAAAACAAAACATTCACATGACAACGTACCTAACAATTTTAATTAATCGCCCTTAAGATGTAAAAGTGTTTATATGCGTTGCATAAACGCTATCGTTTCGCAAGAGTGTGTGCGTACTGCCTTATGGGCAGTACCTCCCCGAAAAGGCGATTTCAGCCCATTACTCATATGCAGTTTTCATTGTAGGCAGTGGCGCGTAATGTTACGGTATTGTTATTACTGCGGCAACGTTCTTGCCGAGTCAAGGCTTCAAATTTGCGTTCGCTGCCAAAACCATACGACACATAGGCTGAACATCATTCGTTAATACATTCATCGCCTTTGATCTTTGACACTCCCACGCCAGTTTGCTTGTCACCGCACATATACAAGTTAATTACAAAGCGAAACGACACACATGTAATTACATATTCTTCTTGCGTTTGCTAACATCCGCAATCCCCGGAATTATATACTGTTTCATAATAACATACAACATCAACACCAATACTAACCAACCAACCAACCAACAGACAAACTAGTTGTAGAAAAAAAGGAAAAAATAAATAAAAATCTCTTTGTGCAGCCTGGGCGGCGAAGAGATCGACAACTGACTGTCGAAATTATATCAATTTCATGTTTTTATTGCATTCGCTTTCGCTGCGTTCTTGTTGCGTTTTGTGTTATGAACATTTTTTTCTTGCGTATGTATTACGCAATTGTAAGCAACATGTACGCACACATTTTGGATAAATATTTAGGTTTCATCCTGATAAGCTTCAAGTGACATTGTAAAGTTTTCAAATTAAACGTAAGATCAATAAATTTTAAAAGATACCAGCTACAGTATTACACTGTGCCGTACTGAACAACACTCTGTCTTATAGATGCAAAAGTTCTTCTATACTTAGGCTTTATCTTGCAGCAAAGTTATGCCACTGAAGTGTAAACGACATAAAGGAGAAGAGAGTTCTTAGAAGTTTTGAATAAGTAAAACTTAGACGCTAAAGCAACACCAAAGACGGGAAACTTTATTTTTATGCACATTACTGAGGCTTTCAGTTATATTTATCTTATCAAAACGGTTTGCAACATCCGTCAAGAGTTCACCAGAACAAAATGTGTACAGATCTAGACATGAGCGTGCGAGCGTCTCTTTTGCTTTGCTTGGTAGACATTCACGTACCTTAATCTGAGTAACAAGTAGGGATTCGTGGATTAAAATCCCGGTGCGGGCAGAACGTACTTGCTCGTAGCTATAGTGAGCGTTCATTCGGTAAAACCATAACTTTTGAAGGTTGTGTACCCATCCATTAGGCGGTGGCCACTCCATTTCTTTCTCACACATGTTACACGTGTAGTGGACATGCTTTGCGTGATTGATCAGATCAAAAGCCAAGTAAAAAAATTGTATTCTTTCTTGACCGCATATCCACTAACTTATCGTAATAATCAATTCATATTCCGCTCTTTTCAGACATAGAAGTTGGAGTTTGCGGCGTCGAATTTTTTATTTTTAAAAAAAAAGGTGGAGATTTATACGGCGTATGTGTTGTTTTTTAGGAGTAACAAGTAAACATCACGGAAAGCAAAGGCTTTTGTAGTTTTTGTTGCGTAGGCGAGTCCTTTGAAAAGTTTAGCTTCCTTCCAAATTCTTTTACAAATTTACAGGCAATATCTACATTTTTGGCGAACGGGAGAATATCTACCTCAAAGGCTACACAGTAGGCCCGAAGGACAGACGAAAGGAAGGACATCCTGAGGTGCATTCTGAATTCCTTTGCTTTATAAAAAAATGAAAACTTCCATACACTATAATAATGGGTGGACGTGGGCAGCTTTTCCCATTTATACATAGATGCAACAGCATCGCTATACATCGCTATACGCAGCATACTATGTATGTTCAAATTTTTGTGAATTTATCTGTTGTAGTCTGTGGGTAATGATTTAAAAACCAATTATTTATTCTTTTCGAAAAACAGAAGAGTTTTTACATTGCGTAGTACTGTACTGATTTGGTACATTTTCAATACCAATCTGCGTACAAGAGCTTTCAGTGCTTGCGACGAATTTGAAGCCATTGGCTTCATTTTTGCGGTCAAGCGAATGTTTGTTACAGACTTTACACAAAAGTACAGACGGATAGATGGACATGCTTAAATCTGATACTGATCAAGGATATATATATATATATATATATATATATATATATATATATTGTGTGGTCTCCGAAGTTTCCTTCTGAACGTGGCAAAGGTTTTTACAAAATGCATATACTCCTCGTCCGTCGGTGGTGGATGTAAAAAATATATTGGAAGTTCGTGCATTGTTAATATTGAAAATGGATTAAATGGAGCAAAGGACAAGCTTAGAGTGCCAGATAATAATCTGGAGGGATAGGAATGGTTTCTGGGTTTTTTATTCACTGGACATAAACTCTACCGGGTACATGATAAGTACAAGACAAGCTTAGAGTGCCAGATAATAAGCTGAAGGGATAGGAATGGTTTCAGGGTTTTTTTTCACTGGACATAAACTCCACTGGATACATGATAAGCACTTCCGCATATGTTTCTACAAAAATGATAAAAATCAGCAACGCTTACCTAATATTATGGAATGTCGGAAGTTCATTTTTTCGTTTCTTTTTTTTTTTTAATTTTAAGAAAATGGTGCGTGGGAAACATCCCGCCGCAATCGAGTATAATTTTCTTTCCTCCTTTTAGGCCAAGTTCATATTTTTAATTTGTGAGTGGCCGAGTAGGCAGAGAGTCTCTATTAACAACTCAATGGTCGTGGGTTCAAATCCCAAGTGCGGTAGAGTTTTCAAGAAAGTCGATAGCCTTTAGATGTTAGTGCTTTAAGACTTTAGTCTTAGGATTTATTCTCTGGCTAAATTACTGTTAATAATAACAATAATAATAATAATTTTGAGAAGAGCTGCTGATAAGAAGGCTGCTCACAATCCTCAAAAAGGAAAAACATTGTCAATTTCCATCACCTGCCTGCGTAATGTGTAACGTGATACATTAGTTAAGATCGAGAGTTTCCGTTATTTCACCTAAAATTGAGGAGAGAAATTGCGATGTTATTATATAAAAAACATTAAATGAAATCTACAACAACACGTCATTTGAACGATCTACCATAAAGGGGAGCATAACTGCAAGTGAGCAATGCAAACGAAGAGTCGGCAAGAAAGTAAAATGTTTGCATTAAAACGCGCATCATCCGCTGCAGAAATTGTGAAAGCAATCATAAGCTTAAGTTTCTTATAAAAAGTCTTTCGTTACTCGTGATATTCATTAAGAATGATATTTGCTAAGATTTGAAAAAGAAAGAGAACAACTGAACGTATCAAAGTATATTGCGCTTTATTTCGATGTCTAAACAATGCAGTTGTGTTCCGAATAAAATGTCGTTCACCTCTTTGAAGACACAGATGCACAGGATAGCCCCAATTAACGCCTGATAAATGTTCTCCTCCAAGTGTTCCAAAGTTTCACAACGTGGCAGCATAGGTCTAGGTTTCGAAGTTAGGTTCCAAGGGAAAAATCCATGATTGCTAAATCGCGCGAGTGAGAAACGGCAATGGTAACCCAATTTTCTGGCCAACAAATGATGAGCGCCCACAATTGAGCTGCCACTTTGCTTTGTTTTGAATGCATTTTCACACTTGAAAGCCAAGAACAAAGCATATTAATCCGCCTAAGTAGGCCGAGTAGGCAATGGTCGTGGGTTCAAATATCAAGTGCAGTAGAGTTTTTTTAGTAAAACCGAAAATCTTAGATGTTAGTGCTTTAGGACTTTAGTCTTAGATTTTTTTAGTCTCTGGCTGAATTTATAATAATAATAATAATAATAATAAAGTATATTAATAAGAGATCTTGTACTCTGCACCCTATACCCTAGAAATGCTAATTCATTTGCGTTTCATTCTTCAACTATTCTTCATTTTTCGCTTTTCACCTCTTGGTCGTATGTACACTGAATTAATCGCTTAACAATTTGAATGTAATGTACCCGCCCATTTTTTGACGAAATCATCCCCACTGTAAGCTAAAAGCGTGAAATACTTTGTGTGACCGATAAAAGCGAAAAGAAGTTTATATCAATTTTTTCTTTTTAAATCTCCATCTCTTTACAATGGTTCTTCTAAGTAAATTTTTCTTGCTTCAATCGCTTAAACAATTGAAAAATTTCATTTAATTCCCTTTAAATGATATTTGAAAATAAAAATTCATTTTTTTTCTTTTTCATAAATCTCGATGTATTCTTGTGCGTTTTTACATTGCATTCGAGCAATTAGTGAAAAAGAAATTTAAATAAAAAATATTAGGCCTTCATGGACTTTGTTTTAGTTCTTGTTTTTTTTTTTTATCCATTAATCTCTTTGTGTGTTATTAATTAGTTTTTCTTTTGTTGTTTTGCTTTTTTTATTAATACTTATCATCATCGTTTTTTCATTACGCCATTATATGCAACCGAGCGCAAATGAAATTTTCAAAGCAAAGAATCTTTTAAGAAAAACTCAAGCAATCATTGTATAAAATTAGTTGCAGTGCGTTTCACTGATCTTTGTTTGATGTACGTACGTACGTACGTACACTAAGGTTTAAAACTTTTAATGGTTTTGTGAGAAAAAAATGCTTTCTTTCTATTTTCTTTCTTTGCTTTCTTTTTTTTATTTTTTTCATTTAATTAAGTTCATTAAATAACTCAACTTGTTTGTATAGATGTGAATATGTGACACAATTCTGATTTCACATTAGATGGGAGGGGACGAGACAAACCAAACTTTGTGATTTTAGTTTTCAAGTTTTTTTACTTTCTTCATATATGAAATCTAACGAAATGCTATGTGCATCGAATGTGGAAAAAGAAAAATTTTCTTATTTTCAGGAGTGAGTTTTAAAATAATTTCACACTTCCTTGGACTCTTACAAGTAGCCGTAGTTGTTGTTGTTGTTGTTGTTGTTGGTACAGTTAAAGTGTCAGCAACTCTTGCATACAAAGTTTTACTAAGTTGTACTCTCTGCCTATGCATTAAGAAGTTCTGATGTTTTATAACCGGGTTAAACGTGGTTACGAAAAGAGAGGAAAGAAGAAGAAGAAAAAAACCGTTTAACAAGGACTCGAGTTTTTTTTAAAAGCGTGAAATATGTTTTCTTAACAATATTTCATTTGTTCAACTTTTAAAACAATTTAAAGTTGATTTTTTTTTTCTTTTGACAAAGTTTTTGCTTCTTTTCAATTTTCCATTTCTCTTGTATGTGTGCGTGTGTGTGTGTTGTATGAGAAAATAAAAAATGAAAATTTCTCTCAAAAGTTTTTCAGCGAAAAATTTGTATAGTTTTAAGTTTCCTTTGCAGTTGTTATGTTGTTTGGTTTAATATTTTTTTATTTATTTTTTTTTATTTTTATTCTGCGACTCTACCCACTGCCTGGGAGTTAGTTTTTGCTGGCGTACCGCACAGCTGTGGATTTCAAGTGTCAGGTTTGCTTTTTCACTGCCTTTGGAAATTTCTTTTTTTTTCGTAGTTTTTTTTTTTTTTTTTTTTGTTAAATATCGCGCTTCCCTAGCTTTTTCCCTAGCTGACGACAGTCAGTCAGTCATCGGTCAATTTTACAACCACAAATTATTTTCTGCATTTTATTGTTACAAGACTTGAATTGAAAATGAAATCAATTTACAAAATTCTCGATTTGCGTTCAACTGTTTGCAGCTTTTCCTTCCCTTTAGTATGAAATGTATTTTTGGGATAAGATTGCAAGTTCTCTACAGTTTGCAAGCATTAAAGACTAAAGCGCAACTAAAATATTTGTTATTAAAATCTTTCTCATAAATTCTCCTTTAGAATAAATAAATGAATGTACATACGATAGCTGAGGTGAACTTGCTTCGGCAAGTATTTAATAATTAAAGTGTACTTCATATTCTGGACTGCGATTAATTTCTCCCAGGGGCTAATGGAAACTTATTGTAAAATAATTTTTTAACTCGACTGACTATGCATAGTAATGTCATTGTAATGGCAACAATCTGAAGTCGTAAAAATGTTGTAATTGCTTATCACATACAGGACGTGTAGACCAACGTGACAATAAATTGATGTTGAAATTGATTTATTCATCATATTTTTTTATAAAATGACATTGATTTGTAATTTACACAACTACTCGATCGATAAGCTCTTGTATGACACATTTGGATACATTTTGTATTTCTAGTCGGGTTCATGCTTTCCTCAGGGCTTCTGGCTTTCTTTAAACAGTTTGCCATTCTCTACTTAATGCTTCCATGTAGTGAGGAATACTCTGATTGGATTTGGCTAAAGAAATATGAGATTTATAAAGTGAAACGTACGAGTTCCGGACCATTTCAGCATTCTTAGCCTTACTTTATGGCCATATGGACATTCGTAGCCTTAATTTATGGAAATGCAATTCCATCTATTGGGAGAACGAATTACTTTTGTCCATTTTTTATGAGAAAATACAAGTAATGCTATGGGGTGATGCATGACTGAACGATGACTTCTTGATTCGACAGTACTTTCTTTCAACTCAACGCAACTCTGACAGCTTATCACATTAAAGCGTAAGCAATGTAGTTCCTTCGAGTTTCGTATAGATATTGTTCTGTGACAAAAACACACCATTTGCGGGGAACTTTAGTTTTCCTGCTTAATTCTCAAGAAAATGCTGTTAAATCCTTCAAAGTGATGAACAGGGGAGGCGTTGGAATGTTCAAAGCTCAAATAACTTTGACCAACTCTTAACATCGACGATAAAGCTGAATATCTATGACAGCCACACTTGGCGAGGCCAGCTATACGTCCAATATTATGGTTTGTTTCAACCAAATGGAACTACGACTAAGTAGTGCTTGCTAAAAGAAATAATTAATGCGTGATGACATCGTAAGTTTTCATTATTAAGAAATTTGATCCCGTGCAGCAAAACTCCCCCAAGAAATTTGGAACGTCGTACCCTTCCGCTGTTAGTAGCACATTTTACTCCTTCCGATCAGCATTGATTTTAATAAATCACTTATTATGTGGTCGAACAGTGCTTCAACTTTTTTGTGACTGTCCTTTTGGGGACACCCTCAAAAGGCGAGATATTCTTTCGAAATGGAATTCGAAAACTGCATGAGAGGTGGAGAAAAAGTAGTAGCCATCGATGAAATAAATGCATTTTTAGCATAAAAAAGGACGGACTTCCTGAAGGAAGTGTTCCTTCTTAACGATAGAAAAATCGTAACTATAATCGAAATATTAAAGACAAAGATCCGACTAACAAAGGCTGAAAAATGCCACGTTGTTAACTTGACTGCGGCAATAACTTGTACAAATAAACCTTAAATTTATGAGAAATAATTTTTCGAAGTCGCCTGAGAAGTAAAATAGAACATATATATATATATTTGAATATACATTTAAAGTGCAATACAAATACTTTCAGTAACTAACTGTACTGTAATGAAATTGAGTTAATATACTTACAGAATTTAGCGAACATCTTCAACAGGCTGGAAGGTTTAAATAACAGCGAGCAACTCTACTGAAAAAACCTCAACAGTTATGCATGACTGACTGCCACACTGCACACCAATCTCTGCATAGTTTCAGCAAAGGAGTAAAATGATGTGGAAATTAGCAAAAACCTTTTTTTTTTTTGTTTCATTCTTTGTTACTTCCCCCAGAAATACATAACTTGTATGCTTTCAGATAGAAAATTTTATTTAAAACATTTGCTTATCTTTCATTTCAACTGTCAAACTTACAGCAACAGTCAAAGCAAAGCCCGGAAATAAACTAATTTAAAAGAAAAACAAGTAAGGAAATTATATTCAGTTGCGACTGGCTCTTCACACCCGCTCTACGTTTATCGTAAAAGTACGAAACGAAAAAGGAGAAATTCTCTCTCTCTCTCTACTCTATACTATTAGGGGGGGGGGGGGGGGGGGGGGGGGGGCGATTGAGTTTTTACATTTTCCACAAGTACCGTCGGATCATTTATCGAATGATCTATGTACATCTGCGGTAGTTCAAGAGCGGTGGGCAAACAAACTATTTTCTTTTTCTTCGTTCTTCGTGAACGGAGAGATTTCTATTGTATTGCGGTTATGTCCGTTGACGGATCTGGCCTACTTTTAGTAGTAACTTTCATGCAAGAACTTCCCATAAGTTTGTCAACATTGAAGACTGTACATATTCGATAGATGGACAGCCGGACATTGTCCAATCGATTGAGAATTTATTCAAATTCTGGGCAAGGTTGCTGAAGCTTCCTTCTGGCTGTCGCTAACGTTTTGACAAAATCAACAGAAAACCTCACTACTTGATGTTGAGTGTAGGAGATAAATTATTTCTACATTTAGCAGCAACAAGTGATACGAATAGAGAGACAAGTGATTTGTTGAATACCAAAAAGGAATTTCCAATGTAATGCAGTCGCTTCCTAACGTATTAATTTCAAAGGGAGCGCTTTCTGCTGTGAATTAATTCAAGTAAGTACAGGATGTTATTCATGCATATTCGCGAAAGCGAAACTGTTATCATCGGGCAAGGCCGATCATTAAATAGCCTACATTCATATGTTTTCGTATTAAAATACCAAAAACGGTTTTCATGTAAGGATATGCTTTTCCTGGGAGTAAACTTCTAAAACTGAATGAGTCCAAGTTAAGCAAAATTAATTTTCCTATCAAAGAACTTAATATTCTTTAGCTATTTGCTCTATAAAGTACTAAAGATTCGCTTTTGTCTTCCTAGAAAGACTTACTTTCCATGGCAAGCCTTATACGAGGTAGGGTTTAGAAAATTGACATATATGCTTCAAATTTGGCGCGATTTAATCATTCGATCGAGATACTATTAAAGACCAATTTTCATCGTAAAGTATTAAAAGTTGGATCATTTCACCATAAAAAAGGTTACTTTTTGCAAAAATCTGGTTCATTTAAAGGGATTCAACTGAGACAAGCGTTCATCGCGAAGTCCTTGGTGAGATGCTCGGAATTGCAATTTCTTATAAGAAATGAAATCCTACACATTTTAGAAGGTCAGAGCGTCTACTAAGGCAATAAAGAAAAAATGTTCTTCTTTTTTTGGAAAATGTACTGCTCCTTCCCCGTTAGATCAATCGATCCAGGAAATAATTCCGAATCGATTGGTGTAGTAAAAGGTGGTTCTATCTTAAGTATTTCTGGGCATCACAAATATCCGCGCAGATTTAATTTAATCTGCATCACAAGTGGTTCAGTGGTTTGTAGTATAATTTAAAGGATTTTCGCTCAAACGTCAAATTAAAAGGATGGGTTTTATTACGCCTTAAATCTTTTATAGCAAGAGCACGGATGTATATGCAGCACCCAGAAACACTTGAGATGGGCCGAGCTTTCATTATGCTAATCAATTGGAAATTATTTTCTAAATCGATTTATATCCATCCCTCCGTCTGTCGGTCAAACGTCTGCCCATAGACTTTGCTTTTAAAGTGTACGTCGTAAATTCTCACTACATTGGCATGAGGTGTTCCAAAGACGAGAGCTTTTGTAAATTTGATTGGATCCATCTTGTACGATCCTTTCCCCATATAGCGATTTATTTTCAAAAAGTTTTTATACGAAAAAAATTTACTGTTCTTAATTTTTGTACAGAAGTACCGAGTGCGGAAACTTTGGATGAACCATTTGAAGCATTTTTTGAACTCTCTGCCTCCTGCGAGGCAGCTTTTTTATGGCATCAATACCGAATTTTTGCTATTTTACGACGAACGTTCGTTCGGAGTTTACTCTGTTCGAATCCCTTCTCCCTATAAAAATTCATAGAGGGAGAAGGCATATAAAAGTTCATATAGCAACAAGATATAATTTTTAACTTTTTGGGACAAAGGCAGATGAAGAATTGTGTTATGACGTAGTGTCATATGAAAGTTAATAGCAACCTTGCTGGATAATAACATCTTCACTTGTTTTTACGATTGCTTTGTAACTAACTTGTACAACATAGATTGAGACAATCATCAGGTCAGTGCAATTTTTCATTACCTTTGCCTATTAAAATCACTCCTTAATGTCTTAACAGCAATATGTTGCTGGTAGAAATAAGGAAAAGAAGAGATTTTCTTTTTCATTTTCATTGAGTGACTTATTTAGTAAACAATTTTGCAAAATCTCTAAAAAATGAATAAAAAGAAGCATTCGCAACAAAGTTTCGACCCCCCCCCCCCCCCCCCACCCCCCTATGTAGATTTTTCGACCATGAGTTACATAAGCGAATATTTCGCGCGAAAATATATTCAGAAGGATATCGTTCGTAATTGGTTGCCCGCTCACGTACGCCTTTGTTTAAGAGGTTTTGAAACATATTTGCAAATGTTTTCTTAAGTGTGTTATATAAATGAATAAAGATGCAAACGTTCGCGTCGCTATGCAACACGCAACTTTGTATAGAGAGAATAGTTTATTAACGAATGCCTGACGTTTTGCTTTTGTTTTCTTTCTTTTTTTTTTTATATCGAAAGCCATAATACACAAGACACAAGTCAAGCGTGGAAGCAATTTGTGTTGTTATATGTCAGAAAACAAGAGTACGTGGCTTATACTTACTGCGACGTGTTGCATAAATCGACTGGAAATAAACAAATCGTCCTTTTTGCTAAAAAATTGTTCAAATGCTACGTTATATAAAGACATATGTAGTCATCTTCTAACAATCTATATATCCAAGGTTCGCGATATGGAGTAAATTCGATTATAACTTGAACATGTAGCTCGACAGCAATTTTACTGTCGATTGATGTTTGAGTCGATTCGTTAGAACGAACCATTTTTCATAGCTGCCGAGCCTACTCGATATCGAGAACCATAAAGGGACGCCAAATATCTTTTGCTAAGAGCTGCATAGAATGAAATTTTTCACTCAGCGCAATGTAACCTAACACCACTGGATAATTTTCTTTAGCGATATCGAAAACTTTTCGTCTTAGCTTGACAAGTCGACGACAATTAAGCTTTGGTATCACATTCCCATGTACTGAACGAAACCATTTCGTATCCTATCCGAACGAATATTAGAAACTATTTTCAAAAACGCAAATTCGGAAAGTAATCGTTTGAAGCAAAACTAGTTTCAGAGATTGAAAGGCAAAAAGTTGTCGTTTAAATAAAAATAAAAAATCCAAACGGAATTTTTTCGCGCGTAGGCCACCGCTCTTGAGGAAAGCATCCTGTATTTTATACAATGTGCGCTTAAAGGTTATAAAAATATCGTAACTATGGTTTACGTTTAAGCGTAAAGCATCCCTCCACACACTTGTAATGTAAAATGTATATGAAAAATGTCTCTTCTCTAACCACAAGTCATTTGCCAGTCGTCGACATTTTATCTGCATTAAATATCGCTGACGTATGCATCACAAAACACAAAAATAAACCGAAGAATAAGTTTTCGGCAAATAAAAGAGACGGAATTTTATAAAATTTGTTTTTTGGTTTTTCTCTTATTGCATATGCAAATGCTGAGAGAAGAAAACGATTTCACTTTTTAAGAATATTTTACGAGGGTTTCTGCCATTTTTTTTTGTTGTTGTCAAGACAACGCTAAAGGATAAATTTTCTAGAATTACTTGGAATCAAAAAAGTTTTAACATAATTTTATGGAAGATTTTTTTTTATTTTTGTTTACCTTGAAGTACCGCTCGTCATATAAATCTTTTGGGCTAATTTTTTACCTCCTTTTTTCCACCACGCGCTTATGTATTCATGCCTGCGGTTAATTAATTCATTTTTTAGCAGGGAATTAATTTTTCTCTTAACTCAGTTGATGTAAATTATTTCAATAAAATTTTTACTATAAAAATATAAATTTGGATGGCATTCGTAAGGCTGATCACTTTTGCCAAAGTCAACACAAACGATTTACAGAAAATTTATCGAATCATTTATCGAATTTAATTCGGAACCATAAGATCGAAAAAAAGGCCCATTTGTTCTTTGAATTCACTTTGAAAAAATTGAGATAAATTATGTGAAAAGACAAAAGCAAAGCTGGCCCTTAGCTTATTAGACTCCGGAATTATTTCGTCTAAAAAAAAAAGGCTTCCCAATCTTATTGGCAGAACTTTTTGTCCACAAAGAAAAGATAATCATTTTTCTTCGTAAGAATAAATTCAAGAGAACAAGTATGAAATTTAAATCCATTTTCGGTCCGCCTACACCCACCATACTCGTTATATTCTCCACTAGTATTGCAATACACTTCATGTGCCACTGGCAAATTTGAATAAAATTTCAGTAAAATTAGCATAAAATTATTATAATAATTAAAGGTCGACTTCATGGAACTTTACATGTTCCCTACAACATAAAGCATGCTTCGAGTTCTCAACCCTTCAGGTGTACATGGGTTGGATTTACCTGGATGGTAATTTATGCTAAGCTCAAGTCATATTCTAAGCTGATCTTCCGATACGATCTTGAAACGTTTACTTGTGTAAGAAAAAGTTCTTATGGCTTTCTTTTATAAAAAAAAAAAAAAACGCTTTTTTCAAGCGAAAGATAACAATGTTGCTGACAAAGATCTATCTATGTAAGGATTCATATTAAGGCTATTGTCATGAGAAGGGAAGCGTGACTCAAGGCAACCAATAAATCAACATTTGAAATAGTTATTAGAGATAATTAGCGGACGGAGGAAGAAACATTAAGTTAAGCAGGAAAACTAACTCTATCTGTTTTTGGTGCTGCTTTGACACAAAACTCGATTGACTCCAATCTCCCAAAAATAGCGTTGTGTGTGGACGCTCCTGTATAAATATTTTTGCGTAACGCTTAAAAACAGTATTTTTCCATGGTGCAATCACCGTCTCAGAAATACTCGCATTTCCTAGAAAGTTCGTATAAATTTTTTTCTTTGGGTAAAGCAAAAAAAAAGTGGATACCGAATTTCTATTTAATTAAATCAATAAGAAAATTATTTGTAATTGGAGTGAAAGCAGATAAATAAATATGTATTTACTTAAATATGTAAAGTAATTCGCATTAATTTCTGTCGTTGTTCATAATAAACGTTAACTTAATTTTTACTTTTCTCTAACTTTATGCAAAAATGAAATTCAGAAGCCTATGCAAATGCATTGCTATAACAAGGAATCTTTCTTCGCTTGCTTTTAACACTGAAAGGCAAACGCACCGTTGCGATGTTCATATTTCCCAGCCTCGTAGTCGTCCTTCAAGTAAATATACAGCAAATTTAATATATGCTCAAGAAAGCAAATTAATAAACCAAAACGAAATATAAATAAATAAAAGAAAAAAAATTTTGTAAAGGAAACGTAACGAACGCAACTTCCGGCATCTTCATGTAATTTCTTATAATAAAAAACAAAAAAAAAACAAAAAATACATAAGAAGACAATAATAAATAAGAGAGAATGCATTGTCTTCGCCATAACTGCATATAAAGCAAAGATTTCTTGATTTAGTTTTGTGCTTTTTACAAAATCCCCTATCAAGCTATTATTGTCGTCACATGTATATATTTCCGAAATTTATTCAATCAGTATCTGGGGGCATGTAAACAGGAAATTGAAAAATACATCTCTCTCTCTCTCTCTCTATCTATGCGTAGGAAATAGATTTCCTTCATTAGGAGGTCAAGAGTGTTTGAGTTTTAGCTAAACTCTGATTTGTGCCAAAGCAAAAAAAATTGATTTATTCTTACTCTTTGTCCATTCTTGACATTCCCTTGATCGTAACAGTCAACCACATGATTTGTAGAGCAGAGAGACGACCCATTTGTCTCACAAGAGATCCATGTTTCGTACAGATATCGTTTAGGCACAATAGCATCGGAATTTTGAAAGTCGATCCCTCTCGTGTTATTCACACAATTATGGATAATTTGCGGAAGCTGAAGATCAGTTATTTCGTTTTACTGTTCGATCGAGAGAAATCTGAATAGCAAAATACTGAAGGATATACATTTTTGAGAGACACAATGGTATTGTAAAGTACCAGAAGTATAATCCGTTCCGTCCGTCCGTCCGTGTCCATCCGTATCATTCATACAGTTATCAAAATTAATATCAACTTATAGAACGAAGTGCTTAGGCAAAGATAAAAGTTTTTGTAGATTCTCTTCTTTCCACACCAGGGCGATAGGAGGAGTGAATTACAGGAAAAAGGTTGAGTTGAACATAAAAATGAAAATTTTCAATTATTTATTTCAATGCTTATCAATTCTAGGAGGGCCAATTATCATGGCAAACTATGTACAACATCACCGATCACAACAACAACAACAACAACAACAACAACAGCAGCAGCAACAACAAAAGCAACAGCAACAACATCAAGAAAAACTTGCATGTTTGGACTTGACATCAACAAAAAGTAAACAATGTCTTCGACAACAAGAATGCTGTAGAAAAGCAAAAGCAAAACAACACCGAACGTCCTTCTGCTCCGATCCATGCACCGTTAGCTATTATCATCATCGGCATCAACAAGCAAAAGTTTTCCTCACAAAATTATCGAGTGCACAACACAACAATGGTGGGGTTGGCTTTAGTTTGTTGAAACGTTGGCCTTTCCATTTCAGTTCGTCTACAATTTTGTTGCACGTTTTTCTTCTGCTAAACGCCCTCAGCAGTCATGTTGCATTTGGTGAAGGGAATGTTGGTAAGTTTAAAATTATTTTTCCCTTGTTTTTTTTTTTTTTTTTTTGATAACTCACTAACCCACGACCCCAAATGAGTTGGAAAACTAACTAAGTGTTTTGCAAACAATACTTTTCGTGTAACATCTTTCAGAAACAACACTTTTCAAATATCATCTAACGAATAATGCCTTTCGAAAATAAATAGACAAAGTAATACAGTTTCGATTAGCGCCGTTCAAGTAAAACTCCTTAACTAACACGTCTCGAGTAACGATTTTCAGGTAAAATTTCTCAAATAACATTTTGTCAAGTAGTGCTAGGTATAGATATTCGACTCTAGTCGAACATTTTCATACGCATCTCTTACGTGTCTTTTGACGTTACTGTGTTACTGGCTAACATCCGAGCACGTTCTAACTGTAACTTGCCACGTGCGGCTCACAATGGCAAAGGTTTGTGCAGAGCTCAAACTGCAAGAAGATTGTTACACGCGGTAAGTGTCACTAGTGACACTTGGTTGCCTTTATCTCCTCATTCATTTCATTGTAAATTGTAAATATATATATATATATATATATATATATATATATGTACACATACACACTTGAGGCTGTGCTACCAACACTAGAGACTTTTTCGTATCTAATACAAATAAAGTTTTTTTTTCGTATCTAATACAAATAAAGTTTTATTCCGAGCCGCGCTGCTTTCGTTGGAAGATTGAAAGAGCAACTCTTTCCGTTTTGACCTAATGCAACATAATCTAAACACGAAATTGTTACACCAACAATGCTCTTCAAAATTTTGCTCATTTTAATGCTCATTCATGCACGCACTGCCTCAACTGGTCCTTAAGTTTAATTTGTTCAATAGCGTAAAGGAAGATGTGTTTTTTTTTTCTTTGTTGTTGATCTCTTGAGACCACAATCTTTACGGCCGGTTAAACAGACGGAAATGACAAATTGATTTAACTTTGAAAGAAAATTTTGAACAAACAAACAATGAATGAAACATGTGTCTTGCGTTATTGGTATCATGCTGTGAGGAACGAGACGACGAATATTATCAAAATTAAATAAGTTTTGAATAAATCATTATTTGCCTTTTAAATGTTAAACAAGAGGAAGAGGAAGAGCGAAAGAGAATATTTTGCAAAAACATATAAAAAATGAATTGTGCAACAGATAGATACTGAAGTGAATTTTTACGCCTTTGAAAAAAAAAAATTTAATTTCATTTGAAGAATAAAAGAAAATAAAAATTGCATTTTTTTTGAAAACGAAACCAAGTAATAAATTAAACTCCTGTTGAAATGAAATTGTAACGAGTTTGTGCGAGAAAACACAGCGCAACTAAAAATACGATAATTGGCAAAGCAGCAACAACAATGACAACGAAACGGCAACTAATTATCAATTTACTTGGTGCGAGACAAGAGACTAATATTAAGAATATATATATACATATACACATACATACATACATTCATACATACATTCATACATATACATATAATAAGATATAAATTTTCACTTTTTGCATGCGAACCAAGTTATAAGTGAATTCCCGTTTATTTAGCTCAACACCGTGCAACCGGTTTGTTGTGGAGGAGGGGGGCGGGGAAGGAAGGAAAACTTTAACAACAAGTTATAATAAAACATTATTATCGGTGTTTGAGCTGATTTTCATTTATTTTACTTCCATTTCCATTGGACATACAAAGCGAGCGAGAGAGAGAGAACATAATAAAGCCACAGTTTATTGTTCATTCATAATAGTCAAAGTGCCGTTATTCAAATCACAATTGAATAGAGAAATCGATGAACACTGTATGAGTAGGTGGATGGATAAAAAATGTAGCACTTTGTTGCATATTTTTCACAAAATATTATATATATATATATGTATGTATGTACGTGTGTGTATATACATGTGCCATTCAAAATGTTATCTCTCTGTTTGTCCTTATTTCTGTTTTCATTCAGCATTACTGGGAAAATATTGATTCGCCAGTACCCTTGCATGGAAACAACCACGCGCGCGTGCACATGCACACAAGCAGATTCATACATATATATATATACAAGTATTTCCTGTGAAAAGTTTTCGTTTCGAGTGCAAAATTTTCAACTGCTGTACGCGTCATACATATGAATACATGAATCCGTATGCTATGCATAGAGAAAATTTTAATGAAGAAAGTCAGTTAAGAAGTTACAGTTTATGAAATTGATGGCAGATAAAGCAAAGTGAAGTAGAGTAAGCTAATAATTCAAACCATAACTCGCCGAACCCACCGAAACGAACATCATTTCATTTTTTTTTCAAAAATGTTTTTTCCACTTTCCTTCACTCGAAAATATTTATGCTGCCTGCCATCAGTAGCTATGCTGAGTTATTAATATTTTCCTAAAGTATTTTGTTTGATTTTTTTAATCTCTCGCTCTCGTGCGAGGCTTCCTTTTCCGTTGCTTGACTGGATTTCACATTTTTACGTTTTTTTTTCGCATTCCTAGCTATTAGTGTGCAGTATGTTCCCAGTTTTCGCCTCTTTTACTAAAGTATGCTAAGGATAGAACTTTATGCTAAGCCAGGATTTAAATAATTTATGCAGTCTCTAATACATGCACATATCTGCAGATACGGAGAAATTATGAACAACAAAGCTACACGAACGTGTCTTTTGTCCTCATTATGGTCGCAGTGGTTTATGAAACAGTGGATCCTCAACTCGATACTCGTCTTTAAATGTGTGTACAGATAAATTCTGTAAATTTTTTGGCAAAATTCAAATTTAATTAAAATAAACAGTTAATTACAAAGCTTAATAACCGAAATACGCACAGTTACTATTTATGGCGTTTTTCCGTATCGGCTAGCAAAGGGCACGTGACCTTGCGGCAAAATAGACATCAACTTGAACTAATGAACACGTAACAGGTCTGGAGAATATGCCGTAATCGGTAGACGATCCGTCACGGTCCAACTTGGCGTTCACTTCCTAGACTGCTTTTGTCGGAGACGGACGGACGTATGTTAACTTCCTTAAGAGTGGAATTTTTTGCACAAAATCTTGCAAATTACTTTCTAACCGTTTCATAGTTGACTGCCTTGCCACTAAAGACCACTTTTGTACCTTCAGCTGCCCAGTTTCCCCAGTTTAGTCCACTTTAAAACAGAACCAGACGCAACGCTATTTCTTTACACCTGAATATGCATAGAACGATAGCTTCTGAGACTTATGTCGTGGGAGCGCCAATGTCTAAGTTATACATTTGTCTAAAATGTCGAAAAAAAGAAGCGATCATATGCTGAGTCAATTGTAAAGCAATCAATACCAATTTACAGAATTTATTTGCACACCTAATAAAATACATTTCGTAACAATAATGTAATGGAAATAATTAGAGAAGCAAGAAAAACTTTAATAAATATTCAGTTCTATCTAACAATCAGGTCATGCACCTGCACTGCTCCACATACCAAATGCTTTATGGACACATTATTTTGCTTTTGATTAATAAATGAATATAATTAAATAGTTTTCCAATAAAACAATATGCAAATGTTTAAAATTAATTAAAACTAATTAATATTAAATAATTCAATTTATACACTTTCCGGATATATATATATATATATATATATATGCAGGTGTATATACATATACATATATATCGTCAATCAATAAGTTCGTACAATGGCATACCGCTATACGCTAACCATCCATACCACACCATACCAATGGGTTCGTCAATAGTCACGACACCAATATGTCATCCTGTGACCTTGTGGAACGACGTGTTATATGTATATACACAGATTGCCAGTTCATTCTATGGATTGAATGCTTTGATGATGTGCTCTTTTTACTGCTCTCTAGATTACCTGTCATCCTATTCTTAATGCTTGTTTTCTTGTTTGGCCGTTAACTTTGTTTCGATTGGAAACAAGAGCTCATCACTTTGAACAAAATCTTTCATCAATATTTTTCTTTTCACTTTTTCATTCCATCCCCCACTATTTACACAATTTATAATCCTCTTCTTTATGTATTACTGTTATTTTTGTTTATACGAAGAATTTGTTACTACCAGAGGAACAGTCGGAATTACTTTAATCATTTTTCATACTCGACATAAATACATTTGTTTGTAAATATTAGGAGATATCAGACTGTTTATGGTTGCAAGATGTGCAGAACAAAGATGAAGATTTGTTAAGAGAGTCACTGATTGGAATGTAGAAAATCAATCAAAAATAATAAAAGAAAAAATACTCGACCACAACCGAATCTTGTATACCCTTAGTTTGTCATATTCTGCTCTCCAAGTCCTTTTATTTGATATCCATATTGATGGAATTGTGAAGAAAAAATTACTACGTCGACATCGGGACATCCGCGATTTATAAATTAGAATTAACACATTTTTAAACAGATGCTATATCTTCGTGTGAGGAACGTACAGAAGAGTTTTCCACATTCTAAGGTCTGTTTATCTTATAAGTAGTAAGCAGGAAACATTAAAAAAATGAAAAAAAAAAACATTTATAATTTTACGCAAGTAGGGCCGATCTTTTCCATTCGAGGCTTTTCCATCCAGGTGCTGCAGGATCATACCCATAGAGCATAGCTGCAACTTTTTATCGTTGTATCTGTTGCAGTTTATAAGTAACGAGCCAAAAATGAAACTGTTCGTGTATTTGAAAACAAAGGTGATCTCAGATTACGTTGGACTCATGATTGTTTACCGGTTTGCTTCATTTCCCATAACAGCCTATGTGCAAGAATTCCCAATGTTTCTGCCGAATTTGAAATCGATTTCTGCATTTTTGCGACCAGAAGAGTATTTACCCAAAGGGACAGACGGACATACTTAAACCGGTGTAGAATGCGATGCTTATCCAGATTGATTTGATGTTTTATGAAGTCGATGGATCCTTTATCTTGCTGCTGCAAACATTTTGATATAAAAAATTCAAAATTCCTTCGATCGTCTTTGGATACAGAAATAGTGGAAAATTTCATATCTAACAAAATTGAATCCAACTTCCATCCATATTAATAGGGGAAAATGAGCTTCCTATTTACTCGTTCAGTGCAGCGTAGCACTAAATATAAATATATATCCGATATATTTTATAAATATTTTTCATAAAATTGTTTGCCGCGTTTAGATGTGCGTACGTCAAGCTGAATAAAATATTCATAAATAACCACTTGAGCTAAGATTTAAATCCTTTAATATATTGTTAAAAAATTTTATTAGAATTTTTGACTTAAGTTCGTGTTATTTATGGGTCCATGGTTGTATACATTTTGTGTTCTTCACAAAAGTAAAAAACTCATGAAAAGACGCACGACCTAAGTCGAAGTTATATTAACATTTCGTTTGCCATTGCTTGAAACTGAAAATCTTTTCAATGGATTGAATTTGAAGCGAAAACACACTCTCACTCACACTCTCTCTTCCCCGTGCATTTCTAAGCAATGGCTAAACAAAAAAATAGCAAATATATGAATAGAAGAGATGCAGTGCTTCTAACATTGTGTGCATGTATTTATGTATGTATGTATGTATGTATGTATGTATACTCTTCATACGTATAAATGTTTTATGCGAATAATCGACAGTCACCGACGTGTTGAAGAAAATTTCACTTTAACATCACAGAAGTATTCATCACACTGTTCCATAAAATATCCACACGCCTTACGGTTTTTCTTTTTTTTTTTTTTTTTTATAGAGTTCGACATTTTGAAAGAATTGTAAGCAATCAAGTTGAAATGGTTGAAATCCACGAGGTCGAAGATATGTTCAGAGATTTCAGCAAATGCTCGTGTAGTTAGCAAGCAACTTTTTCACTTTAGTTCTTTACAATTCAAGTTTCAAGTGCTTAAAGTTGTTTTTCATTTTCATATTAACCGTAGAGAGTAGTAAAGATATGAGTTTTTCCCGAAAGTTTGTGTGAAAGCGGAGAAAGGCACTTTAAAAATCCCATCGAATGCGTGCTGCGTCTGGCTTAGCATGTGCTAGTGAATAACAAAATGGGGATAACGTACTTAGTGAACTAAGAAACTGAATTCAAAACTTTGCTTAGAAAAAAATGAACTCAGTTTTTTTTTTTTTTATCGTTTTTCATACCGTCAGCAGTTTGCGTCGTTCAAAAATTTCGAAAAAAAAAAAATTAAGAAATTTTTTTATAAAAATAGATATTTTTGTTTCTTCTTCTTTATGGAGCGTTAAGCTAATAAAATTCTTAATCGCTGACAAGATTGAAGTTCAAATAAATTCTGCTTAAACATTGGCTTACATTTACCAAGAAATCGCCAGTAAGCTCAATGGAAAAGTAAAGTTAAATTTTCACCCAAGACTTTGTGCCAAGAACTGATACACAAATATCGTATTCATCGGTCAGACACTTTATAGCCGAGCGTGCAGCTATAGCTATCAGTCAGCACAATACATCGATTGGAAAACCCTACAGGTAGTCGGCATCAGACGGTTCGGTTCCGATGGCTCCTTGTGAGTATTTCTTTTTGATTGTGTGTAAAATGATGAAAGCACCAGAGAGGGCAGACATCTGAACTGGACGGGGGTAGGGCAGGTCTTGATTAACGACTTCGTTACGGGAAAGATTTTGAAAAGGTGACATTCGAAATTCTTAAAGGCACATCTATATGATATTCATGTATATATGAAATTCATCTGCTATAGAGATTCATCTCATGAGTCACCGGAATAAACAGAAAAACTTTTTCAAATTAAAGAAAACTCGAAAAAAAATCTAAACATCAATAAATAATTAAAAACAATAAAGCAAGAATCTGGCGAAAATTGTAATGGCAAGCAAGGGCGGCCTTTAAATATGCTGCACTACTTCTTCTTAGTTTATTTTCTTGGTAAAATGCCAAAAATTGCCTCACCTTTACCATGTAAACACTTATTTTTCCCTTAAAAGGAGCCCTTAAAACAAAACCTATGTGCCCCGCCTTTTTTCTACTAGAAATTTCTTTCTCTTCAATCATTTGCGTCATCTAGTACTCAAAATTGAAACTCGACAAGAGGCCGTTGGATCGGGAAGGATTTTCAAATAAGGACCTGTGCGGTCCAAACTCGCTGCGCCGCGTTGATAAGCCAAACAGATATTTTGGACAAATTTTCATCATAGAATGCTAAGAATTGCTCTTTGTTGTTATTTTTCCTAAGAACGCCTATCTTGAAAGAGATGCAAAAAGCTTTGTATTGATTTCTGCCGAAAAGTTTTTTTCGCATAGCATCGTTGTACGGGTAGTGAGGGCAGGGTACAAAATACACGGGCAATCGCAATCAATTCAGAAAATAGTTTTAAGGCAGTTTAGGTTATAAATAGAATTTAGATTTTTATAAAGGACCCTAAGTGTACATAAGCTTGATATTGTGAACCTAAACTTTTTAAATTCTTCAGAAATATTTTTTTTTTTTTTTATTTTCAACTAAAAAAATGTAGCAAAATGAAAATGATGCCGAAAAACGAGTAAAAATTAATTGAAAACGTTTAAGAATAAAACGAAATGATTTTCACTTGTTTTGTTTTTTTTTACAGATGATAAGCTAGCTATTCTTTTTTCTCACTCAGAAATGCAAACATCAGCAAAATGTTCCTCCTTCGAAGGAAACAATTTTACTGTGCTTTATGTATGTATGTTATGTATGTATGTTTAAGTGGAAGCAATTTTTGTAATGATTTCTCCACAAACTATCTCCTCTTTCCCGTCTCCTTCAGCTGCTATTGAGATTTTCAATGTAATGTAAAGTTCTGATGCACTCAGTATGTAATAATAAACATGAATGGAAAAGCATTCAAACGAAAGTAACAAACATATGTCATGCGATACACACAAATATAAATAACATCCTACGGACTCTTTTTTTTTTTAACAAAGAATTCTTAAACGAAACAACAAATAAAGAAAATCTGTTCGTTATGCGGCAAATCTTGAAACCGTAAATGCATTTTGCTCCTCTTCTTTTCACAAAATTATTAAATCTTTACACTTTGCTGGATTTTCCCTATAAGGGAGAATTTTAACAACAATAAAACAAAAAGAACACGAAAGACTCCATGCTACGGTAGACAAGAGGCATCGAATAGCATCGAAAACTCACGCTGATCTTAAAGTCACTGACATTTATTCCCTTTGCTAGTTTTTCTTGCAAACGAAGCGTCAAGCTTAGGCTTATCGACCACCTATGGAAATGATGCAAACCTGTAGTAATGCGTGCAATATCTAGCATAATTATAGAAGAGGAGACTCAATGTTGCCAGGAAATAGCAAAACATTTTCAAATTAATTAAAATAGAAATGCTTGTATGTGTGTTAACATCCTCGCAAGGTTCTCTGATTTTTGTTGTTATTGTTTTTCGAAAAGAGTCTTTTTACTGATATTAAAGTTCAATAAACGAATTTTATCATCAAACAAAAGCAAAAGTCTTATGCAAAATTGAATGGGTATTCGTTTTTGAGTGCAATTGAAATTTGCCTGCAATTGTTTGTCTCCCATCTGTTTGCACGTTTTTTCCCATTTATTTGTGAGTATAACAGCAAAATGCTTTTACACCATTACTACTGAAGGGGCTTTCCAAGCGTACGCTGTATGCACATATCGATCTTATTTTAAAAACTAAATCCACTTAAAAAGCAATAGAAATCTCTATTACCTGAGCTATTATTCCAACTGTTAAGTGTTCAAGTGCTTTTCCCGTCCAGTGCGATCCCAAGCATGTCACGATTGCAACAACAGTATATTAAAAAATGTATTTTAGTATTATTTTCCATCTCACACCCATGTGTGCTTCAAATGTGCTAAAGTATCGTAAAATTAAATGGACGCCAAAATTTTTGACGACATTTTAAGAAACTTTACATGAACATCACTGAAATATTCAAAGCTTGACTATATGAGAAGGAAAAGTGTCTGTCCAAAATAACGATTGTTGCTGGATTGCATTCAAAAATTTGGAAAAGTTGCACTCATTACAGGTGTGTGTATACCGGTGTTCCGGGTAAGAAATTTAGCAAAACAAAGCATTGAACTAAAGACAACGACAAAGAAGACGAAACGTTGTAGAACGGGTCAGACCAACTATTAAATAACCCGCACAAGTACGTATAATACAATCATTCGTTTATTTTTTGTGATAATATGACCTTGATTTTATTTAAGGGCGTACTTTTCATAAAACTCATCACAAGGGACGCTATGCCAAGGGACGTCAACTGACGTGATCCATATTTAAAAAACTTGATTTTCTTCTTTAAGATTTTATTATCTTTCATCTGTTTTCGCAATTGGAAGCTACGAACTAAACTGTGCCACGGTGAAGTGTAGATATATATATGCCTTTGTGATCCTATGTGATTGTAGAGTTAATTTTCACGCCCGATTACTATTACGAATCAATTTTATTTTTTTGTCGTGCAAAGACTGCCTTTTCATAGGAGCGGGCTCAAAAATTGTCACATCTAAACCAAACTTTCTATATGAGTTTAGAGCGCTGAAGTGAAGAGGTTTTGTCGCGACCATCTGGAACTACGACGTGGTATAACTTATGATCACCAAAATGTTGAGAGTCAATCTATTTTCAATTATGACTTCTTGGCTGAACACAAATCACATGGAAGACGTTAGACGGACGCACGGACAGACAGGTTTAAATCGTTTCAAAGATTCTCCAAGTCAACAAAACATGATTCATTATGCTCGATGATTAATCTGTTGTTAATTTGCGGAATTCTAGAAGAAGAAGAAGAAGAATTTAACAGGATCACTATAATAAATAATAGTAATAATAATTTCTTGACCGTCTCACGTACAGCCTCTAATAAGAGCGATATAGGATACAATCGAAAGGCTTAGCATTAAAAATGACTTTTCAGGAACATTTATATGTTAAGCAACCATTTGAGGCCAACTTGCATTCTAATGAATTAATTTTAAGCTTAATAGGGTAAGTAAAAGTATTTTTTCAAGCATAGTAACTCGATTATTATCATTAGGTTGTGATTAGGTCTATCAATGGCTTCTATATCGCTTCCATTGTGCTCTGCTCCTGTGCGAGTGTGTTTTCTTTGCTTCGCAATGCGCTACTCGACACCCTACGACAAGTTTGAGCTTCCAAATGTTCCTAAAATATTTTCAACGTATATTTCATTTCATGGTAGAGCACATATACTCCCGTCAGTGTGGGGGAATAAACTCAACATTTGACCAGAACTAACTAAGAAAAAAAGTATCCACCTAACGTGCCTAACGCCTCTTCCGCGCACCTTTATTTCATGGAATTCAAGTACAGCGTATAAATCACACATTAATGCACGTGTACTCAGCCGTTTAACTTAAGTAAACCTTGTGTGCACGTATATGCTTACTGTTGGCTTTAGTCAAACTTACAAACCACCATACATACGCATAATATTTTATACCCACATGCACTATTATGCACGTATGCACGTATTCACTTGGGATAAATGAATGTATGTGTTGCTATGAAAGTTCTATTTTAAGGCGGGGGCATTTCTCCTCAGTTTCGAAGAGACTCAGTAACTCAGTAACAATTACAACAAGTGTGCCCTATAAATACGGATTAACTTCGTATACTTAAATTTTAATGATTTATTGACATTAAAGGCCTAAAACTCTGCATGCAGTAACATGATCAGCATTTTTAGTTTCTAGTTTCCCTTACTATCGTAAGATGATGAGGCTTTTTGCTAATTACAAGTAAATATCATGTAAATCCGGCATTGCGCCCAAAGTAGAGTAAGTACATAGGGCCCTTAGCTTGTCTATAAAGTGTCAATAAATTGAATTGTCCCCGACATGTACGCTACGATAAATTATCTTTGTCTTAAATACTTACATAGGCTTTCGGCCTGTATTTTAAACTAATATTTGCCTGCTTAGTTAACAGATTCGCTTCAAAATTTACTTTCTTCCCCAATTTAAGCTAAAACTTGAATGCAAATTTTTTGATTATAATAATAAAGAATTTAATCCTCGTTGTTAGCATTGTTTAGCGCTACTGCAGAGAAAATATTTTATAAAAAAATTTACTTTGAATATTCGATTTACATGTGCAGAATGTGTTCTGGAATTTTTTTAACAAAATAGAAAAAATAATATAGAGACACACAATGTAGAGAGAGAGAGAGAAAGAGAGAGAGAGAGAGAGAGAGAGACAGAGAGTAACTTTGTTGATTTCCAAGTCCAAGCCAACATGAATCAAAAGGAAGAATTTATTTTGATTTAACTTTGATGTCGCAAGTGTGACATCAACGTATACAAGGAAGAGGCAACAGAGAGACATTAGTTATGCCGTTAAAGGCAAGCATGTAAAATGCACATGAGTATCCGCTGCACACCCTTTTCAAGCTGATATATATCCGTAAGTAAGAAACTGCAACTGAATGTTTTACACCTTTCACATTTCTCTTAGGAAAGGAGGGAAACAAGAAAAATATCAAACTTTGATTCTCTGTAATATTGGATGGGTGCAAGTGTCACAGACTTGTGCGTAGAATTTTCTGCCAATGTATCCGATTGTAATTTTCGAATAATAATCAAAAATCCTACCATCTCTTTATTATCTGCTTATCTGGTACTCTTAGTTCAGCTTATACTATAAACGTATCCTGCATCTCTGGATAGAAAAAAGCCAAAACTTAATTTCTCTTTAGTGAGAAGGAGCAGGATGTTAGAATTCCACGGGGTTTAGGAATGTATATATATATATATATATATATACATCATAAGATTTCTGAAGCTTTCTTGGGGATGTTGCAAACGTTTAGACGCCGTGAATATATTCAACATTTTTCGGTAATGAGTGTAAAAAGGGCAGATATTTTCCAGTTTTTGTTAAAACAATTCCTATGTTATTAACGACACACAAGATACGCTTATTAAATGTATCGATGTATTTACTATCACAGATGTAGAAGAAACATGTTTCTATACCCTACACCTTATGTGGTACAAAACATATTAAAGTTGTGCAGATGTATGTAATACTTAGAAGGAATTAAAATAACTTCAGCTTTTTTTATATCGATCGATTCAGAATCAGTTTCTGAGTAGACTTAAGCCTGCCTGTTAGTCCATGTATTTTTGTGTTTAATCTGCAGATCATGATTTTCGACAAAAATTTGCTGCACTGGCGTGTTTTAGTTCAAGTATGCACCCTGGTGAATACGGGTCATATGAAAATATATTTATGAACCGGTGCCCGTAGAACGGTCCATTTTGAAGCAATTTTCACTTTTCAAAATATCTCGGCAAGAATCACGCACGATGTAAAAAATATGAAACGATAAGAATGTGGGACATCTTTTTTAAACCTGTAACCGTTTCCACGAAAACTAAGCCTTTATTTCTAGAATTCATTCTTATTAGAAACTTGAAAAACAAAGTTCGGAGGGATCTTGTAGGCAAAAACGTAGCAAGAATTGTGTTAGGCAAAGGGATGTGTAAGCCGTTTAATGTTCGGCTTTACTCTTACTTGGTTTGTCTTCCGTATGTGTTGTGTAAAAATATGTTTTGTTTTAACATTTTACTCTCTCATCGAATAAAACAAACATATTATCATTACGCTTGTGTACGTACGTACACACATGTTGATGCGGATGTTCAACTCCATTTTCTGTTTATCTGTTTTTATGGGAAAATTGAATATCAAAAAAATGAAATATATAATCGAAATAGGTTTTTGCATGTTTTACATTTTATGTATTTGCATGTATGTGCTTCTATCCGTAAACATTTTATTATAACCTTAACGGTGCAAATATTTCCATAACTATATAAAAAAAACAAAAGTATGAGCAACAAAATATTAAGCAAAACACATAAATTCTCGTCCAACAATGTTACTACATTTCGCTATTAAAAAGTTCATGTGGAGACGCATATCATGTATGCACAGCCACGAACAAATGCATAGCAACAGTTGAAATAAACACAAAATGGTTACTTAAGAGCTACGCACACAATTATGAATAATTATCTTAGGTTTACTCAAACAAATATTTTACAGATATTTTGAGGGATTCCCTGAGGTTGAGGCTTAACAACAATAAAGCAAGATCGCGTGGCCATTGCTCTAAAAAAAAAAAAAAAATTCTTCTTTTTAATTCACAATTGAGTTTCAATTTCAGTAGTAAGTTGATAAGAACTGTACCTCCAATGGATGTTGTTAAAGCTCAGCCAATTGCCTTTAAATTTTAGAAATAATTTCATAAGAACATTCCCTTAGGCTACATGTCCAGTTTTTTGAAAATATATCGACTCAAGATGAAATTCGATTGGCCCGGATTTGGATAAAAGTATTTTTTTTTTTTCGAAAAAAATTTCCCAAATCCATTAAAATGAACTAATCGTTCGATCGTACGATTATTGAGAGTGAAATGGTTGCGAAATGTCAGGTACTTTAAAGGTTTAACCAAATTAAGAACTTGGTGTCAAGTAAAACTCATTTAAAAATTTAAAGTTCAAGCAGTGACTTCACTCGTAAAATCAACTCGTCGCATTTTAGGATATTTAGGCGATCATTTGAAACAAAAATCAAAAATGGTAATAAATGAAATTTACAAAGTTTAAGGAATTTTCGGAAATCGGTTCTAATTGAGCCAACTTTTTTCACCTAATTATCGGCTTCTAGTTACTTATACTCATTATCCACCAAATGTCCTAAGAATTTAATTCTAAATTACACTGAAAATATCAAATTTCGAACTAAACGTATCTCTACAGATATATGAAAAGTTGTTTCGGAATGGAAACGTCTTCAAATACCCTATCTTTCAAAAAAAAGTTAGATGACGGACGCCCTAATACCAAAGTTCAAAATTAATTCTTGCTTCTTTTTTCGATTCAATGCATGTGGACACGGGATGGTCAACAATGTTGTTAATTGAGGAGAAAGTAATACCAGTGTGAGGGAACAAAACAAGTAAGAAAATTGCGTATGTAGTTACGACCAAGTCTTTTCTACCCATCACCGTTTAATACTGAGCAATGAAATGTAGCTTTGTGCCTGAAGCTACATTTCTTTTTTCGATAAAAGAATGAAATTTTATTGTCCTAGGCGTGGTCGTTTTCCTCTATTTTTGTAAAGATGCTGCAAGACTACCCATAAAATATACATGCAAATTTTTATCGTATAAGTAGCGAGCAAAAATTTTTTAAACGAAAGTGGTGTCAGGTTATGTTGTACTGCGGGCATGTCCCTTAACCAATTCAATTTCTATACTAACCTACGTGCAAGAACCCTTTGCATTTTTGCAACCAGAAGAATGTTTACCACAGGCATTCCACAGTCCACAAGGTGGACAGACGAACACACTTCGAATCTTTGAGCTTTCCATTCGGATGTTGCAAACGTTTTGACCAAATGAATCTACCACTCAATCCTCACTGATAAATATAAAAATGTTTATTGAAAATGTTGTTTTCAATGTAATCTATTTAATTGCCCTTGGCTGTATGTGTGCATATATTAAGCTAAATAAAATATTCATATGAGCTTTTCAGCCAGAAAAAGAACGTAAATATTTATATGTGAAAAAGAAGTTATTGTTACTTTCCATTAACCATATCGCTGAAGCAGAAATTTTACTTAATTTTAATACATTTAAAAAGTTCCTTTTTTTCATTTAAAATGGAAAAATATATTAATTCTGCGAAATGTTTGTTGCATCGGATGCGAAAGCACAACTGATGGCATCTTTTAATCATCACAAGGACAAGATTCCCCCCAGTATGCCCACCATCGTCTGTTTGTCTATTCTTTTATTCTCTCCATTTTCTTTCGACGAAGTAGATTGAAGAATCATCAGTCAATTACTGATCTATAGATTTGTCCACAATTAGCAAGAGTTCGAACCTTAGTTTAACTTTTAACCGAGTTCAGTAATCTTTCCAACCTTTGGTTAGAAGACCTTGTTTTCTTTGTCGTTGACTATTATGTTATGTTGCATATCTTTCTGTTCGAGTATGTTGTCCTGGTTATCTTATGTCCGTCTGAAGATATTTTATATTTCTTTCACGGCAAAATGTTTATTTGTGTGCAGTGCGCCATGAAATGTTTTCTCATCCATAGCCTGTTATCTTTGTTTATCTTTATCGGCTTTAATTACAATACAAAACAACAAAAACAAATGAATAACACGGTATTAAAAGATTAAATTTTCTTTTTAATATATTTTGATGCTTGAATAAGTAAATAATAAAAATAAAGTCCGCATAATTTAGTTTAATGGAGTCAACAATTAATTTGCAGAATGAGATGATTGGTAAAACGTTCTACTATTTAAGGTAGAACCGAAAGTGTCAATCAGTACAGCGAACATTTTTCTATGGGCACTTTTTAGTTAACGCTAGCGAAAGTATTTGCATCAAAATCTTCCGTTAGCCATTGGTCTTTTTTTTCATTCATAAGATATCCTCTATACAAGTAAGCGCGGTGAACGGTTCAGGTGGAATTGGAGTAAAACAAGGAAGTTGCATTTTTTTTTTGCCTACTATGAGTAAAATAATTGAAGTCTTAAACGTTCCTGATAAATCCTTCTTCCAATTTGCGCAATCTGAAGTTATCGATTAAAATCGGGTACGCAAAGTTTGATCAAGCTGTATGACCGCGAGCATTCCAACTAAGGAAAAATAGAAGATATATGGGTGGACGAACACAAGTGGAGAGATGGGTAAATAATCAGAAAGGCAACCACGAAAGTATGAGCAGACTTAAAGACGGACGGACGGAAACACCATCGAACTTAAATCGATTTTAATCGAATTTGGATTCACGTTGGATATATGAAAAACATGTATTTTCTTCATGGAGAGTTCATTGAATGCTGTTGGTTACTGCGAGGCGAAAGACCAATCTTGTACACTTACAATGAACATGAAAAAAGTTATAGGCTGTATAACGCAATATCCACTGAATAGAAATGAATGGACACCAGATATTTCATAAAGGTTAACATAAGATACGGAGGACGTTTAACTAGACGCACACATCTCTTCGATTATGGTTTCTTTTGCTTAAACAATTCGGGAAATAACATTGAGCTCATTGTTCAAGTGCCTCCATGTATGTGAACTGCCGACGAGGACGTGTAAAGCTGAACAACGCAATACTCATCTTTTATCAATGCGAACGTCGATTTAAAACTCTTTCGTTATTTAGACGGACTTACATACTAAAGGCACTCTCTTCACTTTGCTTATGAAAGGATAATGACGTAAAGTACATTATTCACATTATTCCGTTGCACTTAAGTGGGAAACTAAACGATTACATGGATACATAGCTGTTGTAATCATTACCAGTTTTTCCCTTTGTTTTTTATTTTACATAATAAACTAAAGGCAAGTCAGGCATTAAACCTCATGATTTTTGATTGATTCATTAATTAATATGAAGACCATGGCCACTTTCTTAATGATAGGATTACTCAAGCTCAATCTATTAAGAGTCGAAGTTAAGTCAAGTGAGATTTTCACGGCCAATTATCTAAATTAAAATTAAAGAAAAAATAAAATTTATTTTCTCAAACCTCACAATTAGTTAACTTTCAACTATTAATGATTTAGAAAGAGGGAACTCGTTGTAAATATTTTTGAATTATCCCAGCATTAAAGCAAAGGCAAGAGGTTGTTGTGTTATAAAAAAAAAAAAAAAAAATGCATTTTTTTTTTGTATATATAACAACAAATGTTTTTCATCCTAAAAACAATATGGGCAGAGATAAGGTGCAGTCAAATCAAAGCCTCAAGGTAAAGGGAAATCAAAAGCCCTTTCCCAGGCGCAACATTTACAAATGTGTGTGTGTGTATGCGAGCATCTATATCAATGCTTGTAAAATTTTATAATAAACAAAGAAACCTTTGGCATGGCAAACAAAGCGAGCTTTGTATGTCACTCGTGTAATGCCTGTCAGCAGATTTTACAAATAAATGAAAATATTGAAAAAAATTGTTTATAAGATACCCTATATATATATATATATATATATACATATCCACGTAAATAAAATGTTTATAAACATAAGGTGTAAAAATAAGTCATGTCCGGCGGTTTTTTTTCTTTTTTTTTGTTGCTTTAATGAAAGAAGCGCTTTTTTCAAAGAAAGAGTAAAAAATGTTGTTAGGCAAACCCGTTTCTAACAGAGTAGGAATTTCATCACGAATGAATAATCGGCTTTTCGAGCATATATATCAAGATTTTTATGACAAGCATGGAAAGCGGAAAGATGTGGAATGCCCCGTATAAATAAAGCAACAACTGCTAGCAATATTGTAACCTATGGCTGCATGGGTTGCGCTCCATTATGCGAAGAAATCAGCCTACGTAGACTCCTTGCATATAGTAGCCGCGTTTCATTTAATAATTGGTAGTCAAGTTGGAGCAGCTCATAAAACGACACCACACCCAGAAGGCTTATGGTATTCTCATTTGAGCCAAAGTTAACAGTTCGCTTGATATGTACTACGATTTTTGCGATTCCGACGTAATACAATTCTCCATTTTTTATGACACTTACCTTCAGAACAAGCAAGAGAAGACAAGTAATACTTTCTGTCTCGCTTTTAACATAGACGCAAAACTCCTAAAATCTATATTGTGTACACTTTAGTTGGATAACTTGTCCTTAATAAGTTGCCCCGAAGTTGTATTTGAATCAAACTCAGTATAATTTTTATATAAAAAACTGCCCCCGAGTTGTATTTGAACCAAACTCAGTATAATTTTTATATAAAAAACTGCCCCCGAGTTGTATTTGAATCAAACACAGTATCATTTTTTTATGAAAAACTGCCCCGATGTTGTGTTTCAACCAAACTCAGTATAATTTTTACATGAAAAACTGCTTCGAAGTTGTATTTGAACCAAACTCAGTATAATTTTTATATGAAAAATTGTCCCGTAGCTGTATTTGAATCAATCTCAGTATCATTTTTTTATGAAAAACTGCCCCGAAATTGTATTTGAACCAATGTTAAGTCAGATAGTCGGATTATATTTGAACCAAACTGTCCTGCTGCGCGCAGCTTAAACATAAGTCAACACATGTACACCATAACGTATACGTAATTTTTTTCAATAATTACTAGTAGATATATAAATACATGTCCATAGTTGTATATGTGTATAGTTTTCATTACGCGAGGTTGATTGCAGCAAAAGCGACAGATTGCAATGTACGCGTGTGTTTGTGTGTGTTTGCGTTTGTACGTTTATCTATGGATATTGCTGTTTTGATAAGCCGCCTTTGTTTTGTCTCTCTCTTCCTGCTGCCCCACCTCCGTGTAATGAAAACTAATAATTAAAAGAATTACAATCAGTGACAAATCTTTTGCTCTCTGCTATTATTCTTATTCTTAATTAAAAAATTCGCATTTGTAATTAAAAAAAACTATGAGCTAATCTATAGCTTATGGATTTGTTTCAATAATCGCAGAAGTGTTCATCTGAAGCAGAAATAATTTATGTCCGTAGTATAGACAAAAATTTCTTTCAATTTCATGGCTTATTCTGACGTTATAGCCGGTCACTAGTGAGAACGGAGAAAATAATACGTTTTCTCGTTAATTGCGTTATGCCGGAGCAACAATCACTTCATTATCAATTTTATTGTAAAACTAATCATGAAAACTATAAACAAAAAAATGCCTTATGACTTGTGACAGTTTTGTGATAATGATCAGTGAGTGAGTGAGTTTGGTCATTACACGCGTCATGTGATGGACATGATGTCTACAATAGAAGCAACATTTCGTATATCATTAAGCTTTGCTTTATCACCCTAATGTTAACGCTACTCTCATAGCAGAGTATTTCCAAAAATTCGTCACACAAGTGCATCACGCGAATGGATCCTAAAGAAATCTAATCCTTCTATCTGCAATTACTAGCGAAATCGTACAATTAATGGCCGCAACATTACTGAGCAACATTACTGAGCAAAATTACAGAGATGCTACAAGTTACATGCCATTTTTATACCCTACACTACTTGTGGGTATATTAAGTTTGTTCGGACGTATGTAACACACAAAAGCGATCTATTTAGAAAATGATTCTGAATCTCATATCCCATTTAACGAAAACTGAAGTTCATATGACAAAAAATTTTATGAATCAGTTCTCAATAGCAATTTAAGTTAAAAAAATTAACTGTACAAAATTTGGACTACCTCGGCCTTTTTTTTTTTAAGATCCTATCCTATATGCATACATTTTCGCGAATATTGATCCTTTGCAGAAGTCCCTGATCCTTGATCTAAATTTAAATATGTATCCTATCCTAAGGATTTGCACGGAAATTTTTATTTTTTAAGGCAGAAAAGTCTAAGTTTCAATATCTTATGATAAAAATTGATCCCATAATAGTGGTAAAAAAAATTAACTGAACCGAACTTTGAATACGTACTGGAATTTTCGAACCTCTTTGGAACAACTAGCTATTCTTACGGAAAGTGATCCTTTATTTGGAAAGAAGTCTAAGTTTTAATATACAATCGCACACTAGTAAGTTCCGATAAAAACAGGATATAATTTCTGTTTTCTATAGAAAAAATAAGAATTGTGTCAGACAATGTGGCGTAGGATATTTAATAGTTGGGGTAGCCGGACGATAATGTTTTCAATTGTCTCCTTTGCGATTTGCGTGAATTTCGCTTTGCCATAAAATTAATATTCGAGGGAGTTATTGCTGCGAACCTTCCTACAGAACATGAAGAGACAAAGTCACAAAAGTATTGTTTTCCTCTCATTACCCGAGACTGGAGCATATTCGTAAGCGGCACGCCGGTATATATCCCTAAAAATACGTCATTTGCGATTGCATAAAAAAGTCTTTCCTCAACGCGAAAATTCTAATTCGGGAAAACTAGTCCTCTAGAAATCTTGAAAACTCCTATAGAACATAATGTCAAGAATATTCGAACTTTATTTCGTTGGGATAAGCATATCGTAATAATAATAACAGTAATAATAATAATGAGTTTTGCTTAGCGAGATTATTATTGTGAACATTTTATGCAAGCATACACGCGTAAATATATTGTTCCCAAAATCCCAAATCCATTTAATGCTAACTAATTGATTTTCGTAAGTAATAAATTCCGTAGTGCATATTCGCGGCGCGTCATGCAGGTGTCGGCCGACGAAAAAGATTAGCAGGAAAACAGATAGAAAAAAACTCAGGTGCACATGCGCGGCGCGTCATACAGCTACCGGCAGAGGAAAACGATTAGCAGAAAAGCAGGTTAACGGATTAAAAATGAAGCCATGAAGTTAGATGATCGTAACATGCTTGTAAAAATGTATATAAGTGGGCTATTTGCGGAAGGCAGTTTAAACGGAAGAGAACATCGAGTCGTACGAAAACATTTGTTAGTAACGAATAATGATAGTTGTGTTGCGCAGTCAAAGAGTATCGCTAAAAATAAATTGTAAATAATCGTACATTTAGGAACATAGTAAAACTTTGAAGTGCATTTTGTTTTCAATACCCACGATCTAATGATACGAACCGTATCGAGAAGAGAAAATTTGTAACAATATATATAACCATTTCTTCCTCTAATTTTCTACTTGAATTTTTTTTTTTTTTGTGCATTATTTGCAAGGCAGATTTTTCCTTGCTGCTCATGCTGTTAATTATTGACGGATGTAAAGTGAAACTGAAAGAGTTGCTTACCGTCTTTGAAAAAATTGAAATTTCTCTTTGTTACACCAACATGCAGCCCGTCTTTCTTTTTTTTTTAATTTTAAATTTAAAAGAAAATACTTTGAATAAAAAAGTGAAATCTTCTAACAAACGGTGCTTGGACTTTGGAATTAGGAATAATTACATGTACATATGTTAAGTTTTTGCACTTTAAACAGCATGGGTAGGAAGGATACGAACGTGCTATAGAGTTAAGTGCACTATAGCCTATCTACGTTTGGCTTCCGGAAGGAAATTCATTTTCAGTTAACTAACTCGCGTTGTGCAGCATTTCCCATAAAATTGATTAAATGCTTCCATTAAATAGAAATTTTAGATTTAAAATATATATATATATATATGTGTGTCAAAGCGAAATCGATTTCTTAACACATGCAGTGAATTTCATTTTTATAGCTTGGGTTGTTTTACTATTTCTTCACTAATTGATGGATGTCTTAAGACGCTTTTAGAATGTGATTTTTACTACGATACTTTTTTTCATATAAACTTTGGGTTTGGATAATAAAAAAGAAAATTTATCGATTCAGCTTAGTTCATTACTTTGGGCAAATTGTTTTAAAATTATTTCTCTTAGGGGAAAGAAGGAGAGAAGAAACGACTTTATCCATCGACTTTTCATGTCCTCTCAAACAGCAATTTTGTTTAAAATTTTCCATGCAGTACATGGCTCGAATATTCTATAAGCTGCGCGACAGGTGGTACCTGCAGAAATGAGGAAAGCGGTGTCGCCCAGCTGAACATAAAGGTCTTGCACAGCTATTGTATTAATTTAACGTAAAAATAAGTGAAAACATTACAGTCGGGTTTCACAGACTATTCTATTGGATACCCTACAACACGTTGTGTAGCACAAGTCTTATTTTTGCCGTAGAACACAAAAACACGCCCTGTTTCTATATGAACATACTATTATGGAACTATATATTAGAAATTACCCCTGTTTGCGAAATGATCCTGAATCGATCGGTGTAATAAAAAGGTCGACCTATCTTAAGTCCTTCCGTGTGTTACATACGTCCGCATAACCTCAATATACCCTGTACTACAAGTGGTGTAGGGTATTAAAATAATCAATCAACATCGTTCGGCCATACAATCCATTCATTGTATGTCGTAATTGCATCGCCAGCGCTAAAGGCCGCACAAAATTATTATCCATTGTGGATGGAAAAGCTGTGCGAATATTTCTGCTGGATTTTCATAGATCCGCATCGGACAGTTTTCTTATTTACGTACCCACCCACAGGCTTCATCACTGAAAATAAATTTCTATAAGCAATCAAAGCCTCTCTAACGCATCCTTGGCAGGAGCAAACGAGTTTGTATCAAACCAATTCTTCAATCTTAGTTTTTACTTTTGAACTTATCATCCCCGGGCAGTTTATACACCACGTTGCCAATAATAATGTACCACCTTAAGTTATGTACTGAAACTGTACTTTAGCCCCATATGCATATTTTAATTGGCGTAAAGGCAGGTTTGGAACTTGAAAGTGTTATATACATTGTACAATAAAAAAAAAATCCCCACTTGAAGTGAAGTTTCCGATGACCGGCAATCCTTAGCTGAACTTATCATTCTGGAAGCAAATCCAGAAACAGTGTTTGTTAGGTTACCAATGAAGACTTAGTTTCTCCGCCCTCTCTTCACGAAACACTGTAAGCTGCGTTTATTCGCTTGCATCATTTACCGCCACTATTACAGTTAATGATAAACGCTAGACGTTCGTGGTCGTTTCTTTCGTCACGAACGCTTATCAATTATTAAGAGGGAAAGGAAAAAATCTTTGCGTGGTCCGTATGTTCTTGTGCATCATCCGAGCGAGAAGCAGAAAATGTTTTTTTTGCACTTCAGATCGATTCTTATCTTAGTAGCATAACCAAGCGATTAATATCTCCTGCTAATCTAAGCTTACCATTATTTGACGGGAAGAAACAAGTTATATACAGATTATGCGACGCTCTCTTACCACAGCGATGATTTTGGTAATCGTGATACAAAATGCTCTGTCACGTTATAGGTTAACGTTAGTCGAATCAGATCATAGATTAGTCAACAATTAGCCCCGCGTAAAAGGACGTCAATGATTATTTATTATGTCAACAGTGCATTAAAAAGTTAGAGAGCATTATAAAGCAAAGGCAGCATTGAAGGGAAAATTGCCTTCAATTAGCAAGAAATGAAAAATATTTTCCATTTAATAACAGCTATGACATCGATGGCTGAAGGCTACTTTGTTACGTCGTCGAAAAATCAATTGTGTTTTTTTTTTTTACGACAGAGCAGCAAATTACTGGAACAGAATTACATTGACTTTTACTTTAGAGCAAGCAGTGTAGCATTTCAACATGTTACAGCATATTAAACGCATAACAAATGTGGACATTTTTATTGCATGTGTCGTACATTATTATCCTTATATTATCACATCGCTTGTTATCTCCGCAAAGACGCACGCATGGCATGCTATCGATATTAATACGATTTGCATGTAAAACGCATTAAAGATCATCTTTTTTTTTTATACCCAAAGTTATAAAGGCTTAACTTCCCATTTCGCTCCTTTGGCATTCACTATATGTTCGTGAAAAGAAAAGTATCATGTGTTCTTTGCCCCCCCTTTTTCAATTTCAGTCGCTTCAGTCATCCATTCGCACACTAGTGCGATTTGATTCACTTAAGCAGAGTTTAAAGCAAAAATTGCAAATTATTGCGAACGGATGGACTGAAAAAAGAAAAGAAAAGAAAATGGAAAAGGGTAAGAATAACTTTATTTTGTGCTCACCAGAAAAGACGTAATTGAACTCACAACAATATGATAAAGCGACAAAGGCTATGACGTTAAATGAATTTGAAAGAAATCGCATTAAAGAGATATTACATATGTATGCGTTTGTTTTTCTTTTATTTAGCGATTTTCAAAAATTCTAAAACGTTTCTCTTTCAGTTATATTTGAATCAGATGACGAAGTAGCATAATGTCCTTTAATCTCCTTGAAAAGCTTTTAGCTAAATGTCGCTTTTTTTTTTCTTTAAATCTCTTGTTCTTCTTCTTCTTCTAGTCCCCTTAATTATTTTTTGTTACCAAAGAGATTCTGTAGATTGAAGAGGTAAGAGTCAAGCAACCCTATGGCAGCATGTACGTACATAATATAATCCAACGATTGCAAGCCTTCACCTTTAGCGAGTATGAGTTTTCTCCCATCGCTGCAATTAGAATTAAAATTTGATTTCAATTCGGTCAAAGCTGCCCGCCCAAGGGCTTTGACTTTAATAAAACTTAATTCCATTTGGAATATGGAAAGGTCTTCTTAGAAGACCGGTTCCGCTTTGGAAATTTAGAAAAATAAAAAGAAATACGCACCATGTACAGCGACAAGAAAAGTGCGGGACCAGGTCTTAGAGAGTTTGATTTTCAGCTCTATTGACGTCGACCAAGCTAGACTTTAATTAACTTAACTTAATTTGACGTTTGGCGTAAACACGGGTTTAGGGCAACATAAAGCCATCAATTGCTTTGAGAAATTTTTTTTGATTCTCCTTTTCTCCATCTATCTATCTATCTATCTATCTGCCCATCTGACCCACTCTTCTTTCTGTCCTTCCCAATTTTTCACTCTTTCTGTCTTTCCAAGTTATATTTATATATATACATACATATGTATACACATAAGTGTACTATATAAAGCCATCGAGCAGATCAACAAAATGGGTTGTTAAACTGCCCTATGTTTAACTTAAATTAATGGTTCATATACTTGTATAACGGCATATGTCTCACCCATACATTTCGATAATAAAAACAACATTACCAGCAAAAAACGACAACAACAACCACAACAACAACAACTAGAATAAACCATTTATTGCTGCTTTCATCTCATACAGTTGTAGGCAGTGTAAAGAAAGACATACACAATGAAGAGTTTTTCAAAAACCACAACACACAGAGCACAACAAGTAGTAATTGTTGGCAGGATGTTAATTGATGGCCATACAAGATTATTCGTAGGTTTTGTAATGTTTTTAGCAAAACAATTTTTTAACACTATTGCGGGTGGTAAGCATGATGCTGGTCGCCACACATCCATACAATAACATCCTCATGTGAAACGGACGATTTGTGTAAATACCTTGGAACGTTTTGTTAATATGTGTGTGACGTCAATTACATTATGAAACACACACACACACACACACACACACATGCACACATGCACATACACATATCATTGTATTCGATATTAAAGGAAACCAAAGTAAAATATTTGCGGTTAGTTGGATGCCATCATAGCAAAGTATTTCTATTATACGATATATGACAGCGAACGCTGCCGTAAGACGCTCAGTGCTTCCTCATTCACAATTTGTATGTATTGTAACTATCATGTATTATTTATTTTGGCAACAATTGAATGACGCAGATTTGAAGTAAAAAATTAAATAAATTTTCGCATTTTACGTCATCGAAATTTGCGGTTGAACAAACACATTGCTCACCACCTAATCTCTGACGCGTTCTTTACATAGTGTTTCCTACAAGTGCCAGCGTGAAAATTATAAATGTTTTTATTTACCGTAGGTTCCCCCCTATGATACTCTCATATGTTCTTATGTTCTTATATTACGTAACAGATGCATGTACACTGCGTGGTTGTGAGCTTCGGGTCATAATGATATTAATGAGATTTTCATTAAATTTACAGGATGCAAATTTGTCCGGACGTTGTGTTTGGAGAGCAGTGAAGTTTGCTTCGACGGTAAGTTTTCACATGAAATTACTTTTTACTCTTGTTTTGTTTTAATTAAATACCAGGCCTTACCGCATACCACCACAATATATATATGCATCCGTACCTTTTTTTTTTGTTTTGTTTTTGTTTTTTCTCATACATAAGTGATTATAATGAAATTCTATTGTAAATGAAAATTTGATGAAAGTGTGTCGGAAATTTTAATGTGTGACACCACCGGCATATGGTTGTCGTGGTGCGTTCATAAACAAATCTTTTCACAGTTTCTATGCATTATGTAAATTAAGCCAGTGGGAGGGAGAGGATTTGTCTTGAATGTGTATACAAAATAAGTTTTGCATCATCATGCAGTGATATCTAAAAAGCAAATTCAATTCGACTGAAGCAATTATGTAAATTAAATGAGACAAAATGCGAAAAGTAAAAAAAGTAAAAGAAATTAATTACTTTATGCACTCAAATACTTACCGCAACATCGCTGCTTGCAAAAAGCAAAAAATAAAACAAAAACAAGAAACATAAAGTACAAAACAGCTGTGTTACAATGCAAACTCACTTTACATATTCCGCAGCGGATACTTTCCTTATACTTACAATGAATTTGTAAAGAACGTAAATGTGTAAATTTTTGGAAAAAAAAATCAAAGGTTTTCCCCTAATACGCTCTTTTCCTATCTCCTCTTTTGAAACGCAGATAACATCTTTGGCAAATGTATACCAACCACCGGAGTCGATGTGGAAGACATTGAAAAGTAACTTAACTCTCCTCACTACTTTTGAGATCGTCTCTTATCAAATAAATTCCATTTTCCTTATCACTTGTAGAACGCCCCTTAATGAAGACCAATCGCGTTTACTCGCCACCATGCTCGAAGAATTGCAGGGCGCCGGTTTAGGTTGGGATCATCCTTACGTTCAATGTCGCATACAAGGCACACTCTTCTCACTTCAGAAACAAACTCATCTTCCTCCAAATCTATGCGCAAATCTAGCTCCTTCCCCATCTAATGCGGATTCAGTTCGTCCTATGGCTTACATACGTTTCACGCCTTCAAATGACGGCTACGCTGATAGGTTCTACTATCCTCCATTGAAAAAACAAAACGATCTGTCCAATGGGATTAATAGTGTTTTGCACAAGCTTCGATTGCAAAACCAGCATTCGCTTCCCGAATCAAACGACATAAACCACTTCGTAGAATTCGATAGGCAGAGGGAATCCGAAATGAATCAACCAAGCGTTATGGATATATTCTTGCAGAAGGAACAAGAACTCCAGCATCAAGAAGACCTGCAAAATGACTTGGCCTTGGAAAATCGACGCAAGGAAGCCTTGCGGAATCGTTTAAAGTTGTATCATATGTTAGCCGCCACTGAACCGGATCCTCAACCATTCTTACGTAATCGTCAGATTGCTGTAGAAAAACCGGAAGATTTTGATGAGCTGTACTTAATGAATAATTTCGATGCATCGAAACGATCAAGAATCCAAAACGTCGCAAACCAGCAGAACTCTCCGCCAAATTCATTTTTTCGTGAACTAGCTCAGGAACAAGGTGTAGGACAAATGCCATCTCACCACATTCAAGCGCAATTTCAACCACCACCCGCAGACGCCTTACAATCGATGAACTACAAACCGATCTCAGTTAAAGCAAAAGAAGACTTAAGTAATCGCCGTAACGATTTTGATTTGGAGGATAGTTTATTACGGAATTCCCTAACGCCTATCGAAGAAGAGGCTATGTTAGCTTCAAACGCCTATCCCATGCATCTAAAGCACCACTACATTAATCCAGAAAGTATCTATTCCGAGGCTGGTCTGATCAGGATACCTGAAGATGAAAATCTTGATCGGGATTTGGTGGGCGACAATCGAAAAGAAAAAGCTCGAGAAATTTTAGCTGACATGTTGGGTTTTACTCGGCATGAACGTTTAGATGTTAAGAAACCAGGACCACTGGTAGGCCCACCACCTTCGGATAAGGAAGATCTTGAAAAAGAACAGCATCGCAATCGCACAAATATCAATCAAGAAGACATGCCAACCCATGTGAGAAATGAAGCAAATGAAGCGAACAAAAAGAAAAAGCTCGTTCAGAAACATTCCGAAGAGGACCATGCACCCCATATCGTCGACACTGAATATGCTCATGTGTTTGTTAAAAATCCGTAAGTTTTCACACTTCACTTCACTTGTATAGCATTCGAAATTAATCTCAATAAAATTTGCATTCAATAGAATCGACAGCTGGAGTGATGGCGTGCGCATTATAAACGAGTTAGCTCACATTCTGCATATGCAAGGATATTTTACTTATTTAACGTAAGTGTTTTCGAAAATTTTCAAAATCACAAGTTCCATATATATCTGTTGTTCAAATTATTTATCAGATTTTAGATCAATTCTTATAAACTTCAAAGTCCTTTTAATTTATATTCGTCCTTAAATAATTTAAGCGTTCAACCACATGAAGTTTCGTTCCGGGTAAACTCGAATAATCCTGAGAGGAAAAACGCTACCGATGTAGCTCGGGCTATTAATGAAAACCGTGGCGTCAAAAACAATCTGCTACGACGTTTGGGTGTCACTGTTTTAAAGGCCGGCGTCGGCGACAAAATCAAACGGGACGATGAAAGCGGTGTATCGGCAGCGCGTATTGAACTCACCGATCAAGATCCGGATGTTACCCATGTCATGGCATATATGTTCGCTGGCGCCGGCGCAGCCGCCATTATTGTCATATTTGCTACTTTGACATTAATTAAGCGACACGACAGAAAACGCGATAAATTAGGTGGCCTGCAAACGGGCACCACTGGTGCAGAGAGTTGCAGCAAAGACTATCAAGATTTATGTCGTGCCCGGATGGCTGGCAAAAGTAATCCAACAGACGCGGTGACCGGTGGTCGCGTAACTTCGTTAAGCAAAGAAAACGATAGACCGCCATCATCCCGTTCCAGTACATCTTCCTGGAGCGAGGAACCAGCTTTGACAAATATGGATATATCTACCGGTCATATGGTGTTGGTACGTGTGTGCATTAGCAAAAACAATACAATCGCAATTCTTTCAATTATACCTCACTTTACTCCTCAGTCCTACATGGAAGATCATTTGCGAAACAAGGGCCGCTTACAGCGTGAATGGGAAGCTCTTTGCCGTTATGAAGCCGAACCTAGCGCTCGCGATGCTGCCGTGCAGCCGCAGTGTTCAAGTCTTAATCGTGTAACAGCACCGCTACCGTACGACCATTCACGTGTTGTTCTCAATCATTTAGCTAATGCTGAGGGTCTCGACTATATCAATGCCTCAACAATTGTAACTTATTACCATTAGCGTTGCGAAATATTAAAAGTGAAATGCATTCCATTCTATTCTAGACTGATCATGATCCCCGCACTCCGGCCTACGTAGCCGCTCAGGGACCGTTGCCAACCACTTTAGCCCATTTCTGGCAAATGATTTGGGAGCAAGGAGCTGTTGTCATTGTAGCTCTATGTCGTTTGCAAGAAAATGGGGAAATTGCATGCGCTCGCTATTGGCCCGAAGAAGGGGCGGAAGTTTATCACATCTATGAGGTCTGCGGATAATGTAGTAAACTCTCCTTCTAATTTATTTCAATTCTTTATCCTTAGGTTCACTTAGTTAGCGAACACATATGGTGTGATGACTACCTGGTACGGTCGTTCTATTTGAAGAATTTACGAACAAGCGAGACGCGAACAGTTACGCAATTTCATTTCTTGTCGTGGCCTCAAGGAGGTATACCAGCACAAGCGAAGGCTCTCTTGGATTTTAGAAGGTCTTTAAAACAATTTCTTCAAAATTCTTACAAAAATAATAAAAGACTTGTTTTCAATGCAGAAAAGTAAATAAATCGTACCGTGGCCGTTCCTGCCCCATTGTCGTACATAGCAGTGCTGGATCTGGCCGCACTGGCGCATACATACTACTCGATCTGGTGCTAGGCCGCATGAATAAAGGGGCTCGGGAAATTGACATCGCAGCTACGCTAGAGCACTTGCGAGACCAAAGAGCCGACTTAGTTGCTACGCGACAACAATTCGAGTTTGTTCTAATGGCCGTAGCAGAGGAAGTGCATGCAATTCTTAAAGCCTTACCCGCAAATCAAAGCAACGAGAAAAAGGATTTAGATCAGAACAGAGAACAGGGTGTCTTGAAGGAAGAAGAGGTAGAAACGACAAACGGCACAGACTCGACAGCGGATAAGAACAACGCCAGAGTTAATAGAGAGGCAAAGACAACTCCAGCTAAAGCGCAATTAGAAACAAAGAAAAAGTAAAAACAAAATCAAGGGAGGCAAAGTATATTTTTTTTATATTTAGAGCATTTGTTTTTTCTTCATCTTCTTTAATGGGAAAGTAAAACTGAAAGGTACGAAAAGGCTTACCTGGTACGATAGAGTTGGGTTTCACTTGCTTCATTTCCTTCTATTATTATTTCCTTTTTTCTGTTAAATTCTAACCCTACGAAATCTGTTGGATATTTTCTAATATGTTCCGGCGTTAAGACCAGCCCGCGTTAAAACCAGTCGTCTTAGAAATTCAACAGATTGCGAGGATTCATTCAACAAAAAAAAAATCAATATATAGATTGTAAGGAATATATATACTTGTACGTACATGTAAAGCACATATACATATATATATATATAGAAAAAAAAATTAAAAAATTAATCACATTTTAATAGGTTTTCAAAATAAGACAAAATAAAAGCGGAACTTGTTTTGAAAAATCGTTAAAGTTTAAATGTAAAGTAAAAATGGAAAACTAAAAATAACAAAAAAGAATTAAACACAAATATACATATATATATATATACGTGTAAACATTTTCAAATTATGAATATTCACTTAAATGTGTTTTGGCAAGGATTCCTCGTAAATAAAAAAATTATGCGAAAATATATAAAAATAAAAAAATATTTATATGTATATCAAATAATAATAAAATTATACAAAAAATATTTCCATTTTAATGTTCTCAAAAGAAAAAACAAAAAAAGAAAAAGAAAAAGAAGCACTTCAAAGAAATACATAATAATAGGGTCAACCAACACGAAAGTGATTTGTCAAGTTTTCCAATACCAAATTTTAACTTAACTCTCTGATTGAAGATGGCAGCTAAAAATTGAAAAAAAGCCTGACAAATTTCTCTGTTAGAATAGAAGAAGAAGAAGAAGAAGAAGAACGTTTGAAGAAGAGAAGAAAGAGACAAAAGGAGAAATTAATCATTGCAAAGTGCACAAAAAACAAGTGAAACCAATAAAAAAACAAGACAACAAATCCAAAATCATTCCAAAGATTTAGTAATTTAAACACGAGAACGAGATCAGGATCAATCATCATATAACGTCACATTGCATAATCAGACCAAAAAACAACTGCAACAGCAACAATTATATAAAAAAAAAAAACAAAAGAAAAGTAATTAAATGCAACAATAATAAAAATTAAAAAATAATTAATTTTTAAACAAAAAAAACATTAACAACAATATATGGCAACATGAAATTCTTAGCAACAACAAGTAGAAAAAGAAACTCTCTTTTTCTATCATACACGTATTTATTTAAATTGTTTTTCTTGTTTCTTTTCATTGTTTTCTCTCTCTTTTTAATGTTATAAAAAACATATTAAACATATTAAGGCATAAAAATTTAATAATATTTAAAGTTAATTAAATTATGATAAAATACAAAAAACAAAAATAAAATTATATATATATACATATATATATATATTTATATATATATATATATATATTTCATTAAACCTAAGTGTGAAAAAAGCAAACAACAACAACAACAATTTAAACAATATTACAATAACTGTGAGGGAAGAGGGCCAAAGACAAACAACAGCATCTCGTATGGCACTCTCTAAAGTCCCTGTTAAACAACAACACAAATGAGCAAAACAAAAACGTGGTAGAATTTAAATTTAAAAAAAAAAAAAAACAAAACATATATATATTATATATACATTAATACATATATATACATATACACATTTAAAGTATAAAGAAAACAAAATTCCCCAAATCAAAAAAAAAAAAAACAAACAAACGCCGAAAAATTAGTTAAAATATATTTAATTATTACACAGATATGACAAATTGTACTAAAAACAAAGAAAATGAAAAAATGAAAAAATTAAAACATTTTTAAATTATCTGAAAAAATTTTTGAAAAAATAGTCTTTGCTTAGCAAGAGAAAAAAATCAAGTAAAAATTTATTAAATAATTATTTCAATTAGTGCACACAAAGTAGATGCAAAAAATTATCAAAAATGTATTAAAATGCATTGCAAAATGGAGAAAAAAAAAACAACAACAAATAAATAAATAAATAAATACGTAAAATATCTTTAACTTTACGCTTTCTGCTGCGTAGAAAAACCTAACGTTTAACTTTCTCACATAAATCTCTCGCATAAAATGTACTTTTCTTACTACTACTACTACTATGAAACTTTTCGGGCAGCAAAGTAATTATTTTGCCTTTCATGTGGAAATATTTTTTTTATTTAAACTTATAGTTTTTATATATTCTTCCTCTCTCTCTGTCTCTCTCTTTTCCAAACATTCCTTCCTGTCTTTGATTAATTAAATCCCACAGAGACAGCGAAAACTCACTTAAAGCTGAGAAATTGTTATCAAAAAAAAAAAAAAAAAAATTTTAATTTTCAAAAGAAGAAGAGAAGAAGAATATCTTACTTAAAGTTAATAAATTCATTAACTTTTTTTATCAGAATTTCGGTTAAATATTTCGGATAATATTTCAAATGCAAAATATTGTGGTTATGCACTTTTCCTGCACACATATATGTAATGATATCCAGTAAATATGTTATCACATTCAAGGCGCAAGAATGCTTTAGAATGGCTTTCTTGGGCCTTCTTTTTCCCTGTTTTCCAGGCAAAAGATATCGCAATAAATATTGTTTTACTTATTCGCAAACTATTCGCTTTTATGGTAATTAAATTATTGGGTGCTTAAGTGGCAGCCGTGATAAGTAGAGTCCAGAACTCTGTTCAAAAAATAATTAAGATAATTGTCTCGCTGCCATTCCCTTAGACGCCTTTACTTAAGTCCTAATTATACGATAATTTAATTCTGATTTAATTAATTTTTTTGAAATCTTAACGAACGAGCGCATATTTCTAGAACAATGGCCAGTACGGAGATGGAGAAAAGTCATTATGTCACGTAATTTTCAATAATCATAGCTAATAAAGGAACAGATAGGTCTGTGCGAAGAGAAACAATTGCCGATCGGCCGTAGTTTTAACGCACACAATGGTCGCTTTATCTACCAGATTTCTTGAAATATCACATCATGCTGTTTGCATGAAGATCCTCGTTTTTTTTTTAAATATTTATTATGTCGCCAATATAACGGGATTCGTTCAGTAAGAGTTAATGAAATGTTTGTTAATATCTTAACTACTTTTTAATTAATTCCTTTGGAAAAAAGTTGTTCTGTTATCCAGGAACTTTAAATGAAACGAAATCCAATGGCTGTCGCTTATTCGGAACATGTGAGAGAGTAAATATTAATTCAATGACATTGTCAAAGTTATCGTCTAAATATGCCAAATACACGGAGAACGTGGGAGGTAGAGAACTTATCCTCGGAGATTACTAAAGGATAGATCGTAAGTCATCATGAGAAGTGCTTCTATAGTACGCTTCCTGCTATTAAGTTAAGCGAAACTTTAATATCTTCGATCAAGGCTTATTTAATGTTCTCTAATGACTTCTTATGGTCCATTGATCCTTCAGCGGCATTAGTTTTTTGTGACCACATTTTAGCAGCAAAGATGGAGAATGGTGGAGAAAAATTTCTCTTTCCCTCCGCCTCTGTCTTTCTTTCTATTTGAGCAAATAATTAATCTTTGCCATAAGGCAGATAATGTTTTAGAATTGTTCTCACTCTCTCCCTCTCTCTCTCTCTCTCTCTGGCTCTACGCCTTAGTGAACTAAGAACTAAATCTTTCCTATTAAAACTATACGATAAACAAAATTTAGTTCACAAATGCTTTCTACATTTTTAATTATTGAAATTTCAAAGGTATCTTAAATGCATAAATGAATTCCTCACTTCTTTTTATTCCCCCTCTCTTTTCATTCCTTCTCCCTCGCTCTCCCTCTCTGTCTGCTTTAATAATGTATTAAGTAAGAACTAAATGTTTCCATCTATGCTAGAGACAAATGCGTTGCAATCATAGGTGAAATATATTTATTTATGTATGTGTTTATGTATTAATGGCAAGCAATTATCAGGCATAATTCAATTTGTTAAGACATGCATGCAATTTGTGCAACTGTAATTTAATTAAAAAAATTAATTTCGAAATATACGTATATATAGGTATATACATATATATATATATATATGTATCATATATGTATGTATATTATATATTTGTATATATATCAATTTAATTGACTATAAAATTCTGTTTATGTGAACACATGAACGAGTAGCATGTATGTTTAGTTCCCACACATACATGTGCATACATTATGATATGTATTCACTAGTATTTATCACTTCAATTCAAATAGATTCTCAAGTAAATATAATTTTGCTTCACATTGGGAATGTCCGTCACCTAAGATGGATTTCTAAAAGTTGTGAATATCTAAGCAGCCCTTTCGATGGCTCAGATTTGATCTGAAATATGTTTAAAAAATTAAAAACTTGCAGACATTTCACGATCACACTGTTCTCGCAGCAATTCTGGGGCCAATATTTAAATCACATGATCAATGGAATTCTCGCGTTCAGCGAATCCTTTTTCTATATCAATACATGGATCTTTAAGAGATATAAGTGATTTTGCCAATCAAAGTGCGCACGGTTTCTGATACCTGCTCGAGACATATTCGAAATGTTTATCCGGCGATAGGTATAATGAATTAAATATAGAAATGGAATAATGAACGGATGCGTTTTCGATTACCGGGCAAAGTCGTGATGTTAGAACATTTGAATGTATGCGCAATGTTTGAATAACAACAAATTACTATTACATTTTCAAATTAAAAAAATTATAATAATTAACAAAAAAAAAAAAACGTATACATTGATGTCTATTGGGAAGAGAACATATATATTTATATATAGCTTTCAATTATTTAAGAAAAAAAAAAAAAAAACATTTATCTAAAAGGAAAATTAAAATTAATTCAATTGAGAGTAAAAAACATAGAAATAAACAAGAAAAGCATGAAATGCGTATTACACCAAGGAAATCAAGGAAAAAGTTAAAAAATCACAAAAAATGAGAAAATCATGTAAAAGAAGTTTTCTTTGCGTAAATTAAAATATCAAACATTCAAAACAATCAATATTCATACATATATGCATGTGTATGCAAATCACATATATATATTTATAGAAAGAAGAGAAATTTATTGAAAGTTACATTACCATTACACATATATAATACGCATTTACGAGATTCGATATGAAATCAGCACACGATGAGGTTTATTATTATTATTATTATTACGATATATATATTATTCTTAATAAACCCATATATGTGCATACATACGTGTATGCATGTATGCATTAATATTATTTATTATATTAGTATGCCTTCCTATAAACATAAACATATTAGCAAATAATAGAAAAAAAATAGAAATTTGTTGGCAAAGGTAAAGACAAAGGCAAAGGCAAAGGCAACGGCAACGGCAATGAATGGTAAGTAAACAAAATTGAAATAAATAGATAAACACAAATAAACACAAATTATATGAAATTCTCGCCTATATATATATAAATGTTATTTTGTATTAAAATCGAACCAGGAATTCTCTGAAAACATTTTTGAATGGAAAACTTCCCACAAATTAATGAAACTAATGAACATTAAATAAAATATTCGTCATTCTATATATAATATTTGAACAAAAAAAAAAAAAAAATAAAAAATGAAAAATTTTGAAAATCGAAATGCAAATAATTCCATTACTGTTGTGTATTATTGATGTCATTCCAGCTATCATGAGTACGATGATAAAAGTTAAGCGGAATATTCGTACCTTTAAATCAATGAATAAATAAATAAATAAATGTTAATTATAAGTAAAAATAATAATATATATATATCTATATATAAATATACATATATATAAAATAAAGTATCCACCACCTAAATCTCCTTTTTTTTGCAAATTATCAGCATAAACAAGAATCCAATGCAAATACTTGAGAGACACTACTCACTCGATAGTTTTGTCAAAATATTTTATGAATTTTATTGTAACAGAACATAATAAATAATATTTATCATCAAAGCATAAGCATAAGTTGATTGTAATACAAAATTTCAGTCAAAAAGAACTATTTATGTATATGTATATAATATAGAGACAACATTACTGATGCAAAACGAAACGAAAGAAGAAAGAATGAAAACCAAACAACAAATAAATAGAAGGAAACGAATTATTATCGTTTTATTGCCACCGATTCTGATAGAGTATCAATGGCTGAGAGTTTCCCATTCCAAGGTCTCCACTCGCATTTTTATTACAAGCCTTTAACATACACTTTGTTTAATCTGCACACTTTACTCGAAGTAGCCTAAGATTTCAATAAAGAGCTTTCCGTAGGCTTTCCTCTTCAAAATATGTTTCCAACTTTCCCTTAATCGCAACTGACGTGTGCCTACAGTTTTAGTGATTGCGTTATCGATCAAGGCGTAACCCTTACGCTTGCTTATCTGTACAGGCGTATTTGATTTTCCGGTCTTCACTTCTTTCTCAATGATCCGTCAGCGTGTTTCCACACACACGTACATTGAACACCGGACGCCCGATTATGCACATTAAATACCTCAGTCCACTTTGTCTTTGAACACAATTCGTTATTTATTTTCGTTAGGAAATACCAAGCAAAACATGATAACTTTTTTTTTTAATATAAAGGCCTGGCTTTAATGGGCATGGCTTTGCACGGCAGCAAGTGTTAATAATGCACCGACATCATCTAAATTAATCTTGTCAAAGATCCTATTATTCTCCATCAATCTCCGTGAAGAAGCCCTGAAAGTTAGACACTTTGTCATGCGAAGCCTTACCTTTCATAAGAACCTTTACACAGTAGGCAGTACACAAAATAGACTTAGGTTGCCTAAATTATTTCATGCATCAAATTCCTTTTACGGACCCATTTTCATCGTAAAATGTGAAAAATCAGTCGTTCCTGCCGTATAAAGGCTGTCTTTTCATGAAAAAGCTTAAATGGGAACGGGCCCAAGAAATGGACTAATCTGATCCAAATTTCGATATTATTAATTTTTACATCAAATAACTATTATGGACCATTTGTTATCAACACATTTTTTTACAATAAATGCTTACTTTTCGCAAGAACGGCTATCGGTGGGAAGGTCAAAACATAGACTTCTCCGTTCCAAATTCCATTATTATGCCGAAATAATATTACTTGATGAACATTTAAAAATTGTCAGGCCTTTTTAAACTAAGGTGTCCTATGGGAACTGATCGTAAAATTAATCCGACCCGATTCAATTTCGCCGGGATTCATCGTCGGGCAAAAAAAAACAGGGTAGTGCACCAACATTCTTCAAAATATAATTCAAAAATTTCTAGTCTAATCTGTGGGTTGAAGGTCAGCATACGTGGTCAGAAGGATAGACAGACGTGCTTACCTAAAACACCATTTAAATTTCAGACTGATACACATTGTACCTGCAAGTAGTTAAGGAAAGCAAAAAATCCGTGTATGCTTGGAAATTATTAGCAAACAATGGTCCATCCATCCACTTCAATAAAAGGCGTAAGATTTTCATTCCATACAAGCAAATAAGTTTTCTTTTTCTAACTTAATTTCCTAAAGGGATAACTCAAGCAAGTTTATGACTCAATAACCTAACTACAAAGAACCACTTCCAAAAGCAATTAATAGACTAAATGGTACATATTTTAATTGTGTCTAACTTTTTCAGCAAAGGTTTCAAAAAAAGTAACCCAAAGACAAAACTTTCAGATGCCACAGCAAAAAGTGCCACATTAAAGGATCCATTTTGAGTAAGAATTTCCAAATCATGCATTTCGCTAATAGTTTTCATTACTCTATATATATATATATATATATATATATATATATATAATTATTCAGAGTTTTATTGAGATTTTAAAATTTTTATATATTTTTGAGAGATAGGTAAAGAAGGAAAGATTTTAAATTGCTCTTATATTTCTACGATGCGGTTAGTTCTACAAAAAACAGAGATTTATGGGTCACAAATGACTTGATCTTCTTGATTGTGGTGATAAATCGCGATTTTGAACCCAGTATGGAGTTCTATTGACATGCGAATCGTGTAAAACATCCCTTGTTATCTGACATAGCATATACTTAACCTAATGGCTATTGCTTTACAGGTACTTTCTTCTTTTTTCTCTTGGAACCTCCACTCCTCCTCTCACTCCAGAGTTTAGATTTCATTTCAGATGCTAATAATTTATGGTGATCTGGGGAAATGTATAACCCCCCTTTTCTTTTTTCCCTTTTTCCTACATATTATCCCTTCTGACCATCATTGTACTTTCACGCATGGAGAAGATTCCCTAAATGCCTGGTTGAAAGAAAATTCGAAACCGTTTGGCAAGAATGAATTTTCTAATAATGAAAATTCGTGAGCAATAACATTTGTTACATCCTCAAGGATTCTTAACCATTAGCATTAATGCCGAATCTATGTTCGTTTTTTGATCACTGATTACATCGCTACAAGCAATTATGCACTTTTTGATTGCCACATACAGCAATATTCCAGGCTTTGCCTGGTCGCCTGGAGACTATATCTATATATCTTAGCAAACATTCATATTGACTTTATCGCCACAAAATTTGGATAATTTTTCATTTAATACCTAGTTCATCTCCGCAATATGCGATTAGGTTTGTTTGGTGTAGAAAAATCTCTACCTACTAGGCTTGTACTACTTTCGAAATAACTATCTTCACAATACCGCTAATCGTCGAAATTTCCACGAAAAATGAAAATCAAATATTAAGAGTTTTATCGATTGTGATCATTATCTTGGTATTTTCCAAAAGTCAACTTGCCTTACTTTCACAATAGACGAGACATTTAACGTCATTTATAAAAACATTTAATTCCATTGCCGTATCAAACGCTTTCACCATCAAAGCATTTTCTTTTTGTATTTTATTATATCTATCAAGAGTAGGTAGCTGGCTGCTACAGAAACTTTTCCATTTCATTTTTTGCTTGTGTCGTCGGTTCCTCAAAGGAATTTTCCGACAAAAATATTAGGAGCTCAGCATTAACTGGCAATGAAAAATCTTGCAAAATTCGTGAAAAACTTTTGCTCTCTGAACATAAAAGAAAATTCATTTCGCCATAACAAAATTATTTATAAACTTGAAACACATGATAACACTTAACACGGAACGCGAGGTGGTGAGGGAGACAGGGATAAATATTAAGCACAGTGAAAATAGCCTACATACACATGCACATACATACTCTCTCATACATATTATCATACATATTACGTTTACATGAACAAAATTCATGAAGCGGAAAATTCATAGCAAATGTTCAATAAGCAATAGTTTAGTTTTCTTGTTTGCTTTTCAGCTTTTCTTCCACGCCACGTGCGGGGCACATTACTTTTTTTAAATACGCGCATAGTGAAATTTGCATTTATTTATATATATACATAAGTGTATGTAAGTGGTTGTATTCACTTAGCCGCAAATCAAAAACTTAGCTAAAAAAGCAAAAGTGACCTCGGCTGAGTGTCTGGCATCCATTGAATTATGGCCATCTAATGAATTATGCTAATTGAATGTACTTAAGATCATCTATGCTAGTAAGGACTGCAGAATGGACACACGTCCATTTCATTTATTATTATTATTCTTATTATTATTATTATTACTATTATTATTATTATAATTTTAAATGAATGAAATAAATTCTTAGACTAAAAGAAAAAGACATTGAGCACTAGCAACATTAGCCAGGCTATTGGCGCTAATTTATAAAAGTACATTAGATATTTAGCCTAATAGTTTTAATAAAGCATTATATAGTCTTGATATTCTGGTCTGTAGCTGATTTCAGAATGTCCATAGGATTGGTTGCAATACTTTTAGCCAAGGAAAAGTTAAGCCAGTCACAGAGAATGTGCTTTATAATGAGAATTTGTCCACAGTTGCAGATTGGGAAGGAAGACTTCTTTAACCTCCATTGGTGGTCATAGCGAACTCTTCAAAATGCTTGTGTCTTGATTTTCTCAACATTTGTTGGATATAAAGGTGGAATTAATTGAGAGTGACATGGAAGTGTAGTGCTGATGATGGTATCGTAGATTTGCTGCTGTAATTTTCTCTTTAACTTTTCTTCCAATGTATCTTTGAAGATCCAACTTCTCCATAACATCATCCATAATTAGAGCTGCAGAAGCAGTATACTTTGCCACTCGATCAGCTTGCACATTTTCCAATAAACCGATATGACTTGGTACCCAAAGCATTTTCATTTTTTCACCGGGTATTGTGAAGATATTCCTTAAGTAGTTCATAGTGCTCTTGCATCTCGAAGTCGAAGGACTCCGTATAGCTTTTAAGACAGACAAACTGTCAGTAACAATGACGGTTTTGAGTTTGTCTTTATGGGAAAGGTTCGCAGCGTGAAGGATAGCTTTGGCTTCGGTTGTGAAAGTTGCAGCATTTTCGTTTAATATTTAACGTTAAACTCGGTTTTTGAAATGATTTAAAATCCCTCTCTCTCTGCTCTACCAAATAAATTTTTTATTTGAACGACGGAAAATTATTATATAATATGTGACCGAATTACATAAATAAATAGAACTAAACAAATAAAGGAAAAAGGCTTTGTAATGCGAAAAGCATAATAAGGTAGTGACCGAATCTTTTATACTCATCACCGTTATTTCAAAAAAAAAAAAAAAAGAAGGAATTTTCATGCTCTTTAATATGGATTGGGCGTGGCTGATTTTTTCCATTTTCAGAATAAAAGTGAAAATTTTCAATACCATCTATCTATCGTAGTTTATAAGCAACAATCAAAAGACGCGGAAAGCAAAGACATTCTCAGTTTTGGTTGCATGGACGTGTGAGTGTTGTAGGCACGTTCTTTGACTTGCTTGCGTCATTTTCAAACACTTTTGCGAATTTGTAGGCGATATCTTCTTTTTTGCGAACGGAAAGAGCGTATTACAGTTTGGTAGAGAGACGAATGAACGGACTAATAGAGGGAGAGAAGGACATACGAACAGACTGACACGTTTAGGTGCATTCCAAATTTGAAAGTGGCCAAGAACTTATATACTTTATGGGATTTTTGAAACCTGCTTCTAAGTTTTATAAAGCTATAGATCGGGTAGGCGTGGTCAGTTTATGTGATACTGTAGGCGTATACTTCGATCGAATTGGCCGATTTTCAAAACCAACCTGTGTACAAGAACTTTCAACGTTTCTGCCAAGTTTGGGGTCGATAGCTTCGTTTTTACAATAAGTATTACACAGGTAGATAGACAGACATACGGACAATTTTTATGCCAATTTTGAACTCTATAACTAAAGCTTTGTGGGTAGGAAAATGTTTACTAGAGACATTATACAGAGAGCCAAGTGGCCATACTTAAATCGATTCAGAATTTAATGCTGATCAAGAATATATATACTCTGTGCGAATCTTCGTTGTGGGCGTGTGCAAATGTTTTGATAAAATGAATAAGCCCCTCTGATGGATGAGATCTTTAAATTAGATAAAGTAAATGAATATATTTTCATATATTTTGATTTATTTTAATGCACTAAGCAAAAAGCTTTACTTTTTATTTATTCATTTTTTGTAATTTTTTTTTTTTTATGCAAAGTTAACATCGTCCAGTTGAAACACAACTCATGCCGTTGCTAAAGTTGACAATGCTTAATTTCAAAAACGTTTAGCGGTTGTAAACGAACTTGAGTTGAAACATCTTTAGCGATTGAAAGCAGTACAGCCGGTTTTTCTCTCTTAACAATAACTTGACCGATTTCGATTTAGTCTTAAGCGCCGCACACAATCGATGCAGTACTAGCATGCATTAATGCAAACACGTTGTGAATGCTCTTGTTCATATAAAGTTGGACACAATGCAATGCTTTATGTATTTTTGGGCAAGTTTCAAACTTGTTGCATGAATCAGAGTTGACAAGTAACACAAAGGTAGGGAGAGAGTGATATGCGCATGATGAAGCCATATGGAACTTGTAATGTTTTTGTGCACACAAAATATGTAATCTTATCAAACTGTTACTGCAGCCGTTGTGTTTCAGCTATTATCCAGCTGTTATCATTCGTGTAGACTTACGCTTTTCCTAAGATGGATGATTACCATATTGCATCTTTACGTAAACGACTACATTTAACATATATTTTGTAAAATCTCTTTGGCTACTTTTACAACAGAACACCTTTTATCTACGTGTGATGCATGCAAAGAATTAAATAAAACAAGGCCGAACGTACGGCGGCCACGGATTGTTGCATATTCAACGTTCGATGCAAAACGACCATAGCTTTCTTACATTTTTTACATACAATTCTGTTTTTGATTATTTCCAATTTTTTTTTTTTTTTTGGGATGTTGAGTTAAGATGGATCAATTTTAGCACATGATCTGCCGTAGCAAAAATGGTTTTTTTTTGTTTCTTCTATACTTTATAAGCATCTAATTTGAATTGAATTGTTTGATATAAATATTTTTATATAGAAAGCAAAAATTAAACTGGAACACCTTTCAAACTTGGTGCATTTAACAGAGATCTGACGTTAATTTTTACGTTTAGCAGTAAACTATTCAAAACTATTCAAACTATGAACGTGTGATTAATTGCGTACTCCTTTTGTTTATGTTCATTCAAAGTGTTGCCATTTATTGAAAGCAACTCTGTTCTCTGTTCTTTTTATAAACCTGGTAAAGGAAAAAACCAACTAACGGTTTTTAGCGAGAAATCAAAACCATTTTACAAGTACACGAAGAAGTTACAGCAAAGTGAAAAATTGCTAAATAAAACGAAAAATTGAAAAAAGAAAAGAGTGACATATCAAATAAAATTTAAGTTTGTATTAAAAATTACTATTGTGTTAAATAAATTAAAGAAATATAAAGAAATTGTAAGAAAGTGTATAAAAGAAAAAAAAAGGCAAAAAATTATCCAAAAAATAAAATTGTATAGTGTATTAAAACCTACTTTTGTGTTAAATAAATTAAAGAAATTGTAAGAAAGTGTATAAAAGACGAACTGGAAGAAATATAAAGAAATTAACAGAAAATATATTTATTTCGTTCATTTATAATTGTATATATTTTATGCATTAACAAAGAGACCCATCCGAGATTCATATAATTTCTCTGGAAATCTCGTTGGTGTCTCCTTAGTTCCTAGCTATTTTACGCTACGAATAATTATTAAATTAATAAAAGTTCTTTGATGAAAATGACAAGTATATGCCTCCCTGTTAATATGAAAATTTTTCATTTCATTTATATGATATTTGCCATTATGTCTTTTTCATCTATACAGATATATATATAAACATACATGTACTTACATGTACGTATACTGTGCTATGCACATATATGCCTTATAAAAAATATATATAGATATTTACATAGCGGCGAATATTATGGCGGCAAACGCATCTGTTGTAAGTTGAAATTTATGATTACCAATTAAGATTATATACGCTAAGGTTCGTTCCAGCGTGTTACGGGAATTTGAGAGAAAAACAGCTACAGAATGTTTACAAATCAATGGCTTTAAATATATTTTAATTCGCATAGATGTTCATAATCATCATGAGACCGTCAAAGGATTGAATTGGCTCGCATCTTTAGACGACATTAAAATTTTGAAATTATAAGTATTGCTTCGTATATATTCAATAGTCAACAATGTCGGATTCACAAGAAAGTATTGTTTCTGATAGTGGTTCAGAAGATGGGTCTCTGGGTTCTAACAAATCGCAGAAAATATAATGCTTTGGGCGTCCTCCTATACTAAGGTTTTCCTGAAAATAAATGTGTGATTCTTAATGTCTTGTCTATGTGTATGACGGTAAAGCTTTTTCATTCATTGGAAATAAATAAAATTGCAAGGCCCGACATAGAAGCGAAGGCGTTATATTATTAGTGGGCTGAGGTAGACGTCGGTATCGTGACTTTCCAGACTAGTTTATAGAAGTTTATTGTTATATTAAATAAATAGATCCGCCTGAGTGGCCGAGTAGGCAAGAGTCTCGACTAGCAATTCAATGGTCGTGGGTTCAAACCTCAAGTGCGGTAGAGTTTTTAATAATAAAAATAATAATAATATTAATAAAAAAAAAAAAAATAAATAAATAAATAAAAGCCGAAAGCCTTAGATGCTAGTGCTTTAAGACTTTAGTCTTAGAATTTTATTCTCTGGCTAAATTTATATAATAATAATAATAATAAATAAATAGAATAGACGAAGTGACTTTATTTTGTTTGTTGTTGTGGCTTTCATTATGTTTTTCGTATTTACGGAATGTTTTTTTTATTTATTTATTTTAATTCATTAAAATATTTCGTTTATTACGATTGAACGCGTCGAGAAAATTATTGAATCACACAGACATTTTAATATTTTTGTTACAATAAATCATAAAGAAAAGTAGAACAGAAGGATTTTAGTCGATTCAAAAGCATCATGTCTCTCTCTCTCTCTCTCTCTCTCTCTCTTTCTCTCTCTCTCTCTCTCTCTCTCTCTCTCTCTCTCTCTCTCTCTCTCTCT
>KK499895.1:300064-322024 GCA_000688715.1 Glossina pallidipes
TCTCTCTCTCTCTCTCTCTCTCTCTCTCTCTCTCTCTCTCTCTCTCTCTCTCTCTCTCTCTCTCTCTCGCTGGCTGGCTGGTGCAGCGTAAAAACTATAATTTGTTTAAACTAATAATAAAAAAATATGCGTCAAGTTACGAAAATATATTTTGCTTTTAATTTTTTGTTTATTTAAAAATTTCCATTTGAAAGAGACGAAATAATTTTTCTAACATTTTTGTGTTCCTTTATTACTAATTTTTATTGAGATTATTGCAGTTAATTTCATGATGAAAATTTTTTAAAACTTTATTTTAAAAATTGCACAAAATACACGTAATACACTCGCTTAAGATGAAATTATGAAAGATGTTGGAAACAATCATAAGAACAGCAAAATTTGTTTAAACGTAAAAACGTTTGTCTTTTCTATTCATTTCAAAAAATGCGAATCATTTTTGCAATGTTTTATTTCCAGGTTTACCAGCACTAACTAAATTCACCTAATTGTTTGAAATATAAAAAAAAAAGGTTCTCTTTTAAATATCTTTGAAAACTAGAAACCAGCTATATTTACCGTCATTTTGTTGGGCGACCCAAGCTCAGCCCATTTTTTTTTTTTCAAGTATTTCATAACACATTCATTTACATGGTCAGGTTACATAGAAGCTTCATTCGACTACCACTTATTTAGCCCGCAGCAGAGCTGTGAGAGTACCCCGTAAAAATGAGTTGGTACAGGTTTTCGTCCAGAAATCGCGGAAGATCTACAGTAATGGCATAATAATGCTTTCATCTTAAAGGTGGCAAAGGACTGCCAATAAAGACAGTACATATTCGATTTTAAAAGAATTTTGAATATAAGAAAAAGGTTTGACTTTTTGCTTGACTCGATACTGCTATGAGAAATAATTTTCATAAAAACTTAGTTGAACTGCGGATGGTATAATAGTAACCAAAATCTGAAAATCGATTAAAATTTTTTTATTTTAATTATCAGTCGAAAGAATTCCCCGCATACCCACCCACCTATTGAAAATTATGAAATTATTAGACAAATATAACAACTTTAATGTAAATATAATATAAATTTTCGATTAAAATAGTTTATTGATATCTCATTAATGATTATTTATGTATATTTTACAAACTTTATTTATTTATTAATTTATTATATCTATGTATTTTTTAGAACATTGGCATGTGAATTAATTTATATATTTTATATTTATATTTATAATTATATTTCTATTTATTTATTTTAATCGCTTATTAATTATATTAATTTACTTTTGACGCTTACACAAAATCCAAATTTTTTTTGCGTAAGAAAATTGAACAAGAAATGAATGAAAAATTATTTCATTAATAGAGAAAAAGAAAAATGTTTTATTGTTGTAGTTTTTGAATTTTTTGGACAAAGGGACGGTAAAAATTACAGAATGAAATATATTTCATATTTTATTATATAATGTATTTAACTTTTAAATACATATATTATATATGTATATATATGTGTTTATACATTATACATATTTGTGTGTAGTTCAAATATTTTTATTCTTATAAAAAAACATTTCACATATATTTTGCTGTAATAAATCAATTAAATAAACAAATCGAAAAAATTTGCATATTTGTATAAATAAAATATATACGAATAACAAGGAATTTTTTTTTTTTTCGTGTTTCATAAATGGCTCGGTAGTACATAATCATTATTTTATATGAATTGAATTTCATTTTTTTTTTTAAGTATTTTCTTTCTTCTTTTTTAATGTGTGTATTTAGTTTAGTTTTTTATACAGCAACGAGACAAATTTAAAAAATTAAAAACAAAGACTTTAATTGAAAAAAAGAAGGAGTAAATTCATTTAACTTTACCGACACTACTGACATCTATATAATTAATAATTAATTAAATACGTTTATGTAAGTCTCCTCTAAGAGTTAACTCATCACTTGTTGTCGATTAATTTTTTTTATAATTTTATTTCTGGACATTTGCATGAAGTTGAACCTACTTTTCATATTTATTTGTTAATTTAATTATTTATTTATTTCTCATGTAAACGTTGCGTTAATTAATAAAACCTACAATTGAAGACAACATTTCAATATGCTTATGCTACCCACCCCATCCTAATCGTTCGCGACCACCTTCCTTGACATTTGACATTTTCAGTTCCGGAAAACTGACGGCGGAAATTGAGAACAGATGATGGATGAAAAAAATCGTGAGTAGATTAAGTTTATCGATTACGTTTGTATTCTTTGCTTTCCTGCGAAAAAAATTTCGTTACAAACTCTGTTTGAAGGCAATTTCATGTCATGAACAAAAGATATTCTGTATTTTATTAGATGTTCAAGACCATTTCATTAAAAAAAACGTCCTTCGAAAGCGCTTCTTCTTGGTACACAATTGTGAAGAGCCATTTTTATTACAACAGTTCTCACCACTTCGACAATTACAGATCTGATTGCACAAATTTTATCTAAATTTTTTTTTTGTCATTTAAATATAATTAATTTATATTAATTTATAAATATATATCTACATAAATTGTAGTTATATTATAATTAAAGAAACTTAACAACTTAAAAGGCTATGGAATTTTATTATTATTATCTTTAGAAATCCACATATAACAAATTAATTTACTAACTTTAATTCAGTTCTATCCGAAAAAAGCATACACAGTAATGAAACATAAAAGAAAACAAAAAGATATTTATTTTTTCTTCTCTTGAGATATTCTTAATGCATATTTATTTAAAATAAATACCAACCAAAAAAAAATAATTTATTTAACTCTGGTTAGAAGAATCTATGATTTCCACCACTGATATTAATGTATTTCAAAGAATTTTTAAATATTACTTCTCTCAGGCATATGTAAAAATGAATGAAGATATTTTTACTAAGAACATAAAGATGCTTACATAGAAAAAGTTCAGTTTCGTGAAAAATGCTTCTTTTTTTATTTTTTATTTAAGTCGAATGGTTCATCTTCTCTTCTTTTCTGTAAGTCAATGAAAACTGCCTTTCCATTTCTCTACTTATGTATTTTTTTTCATGTTATAAATATAAAGTCTTACATATATTTTTAGATTTGGATTTGTGTACAGACATTCTGTCCTTACTTTCCTTTATATTGAAAATAAAATTAATTTCCAATTAAGTTGTCTGTCAATTAAAGAAGTCAAGAGATTACCGCCGGCGCCTACTTACGAAACAATGAAGTTAATTGTGCTTTCAAAAGGTAAGAGGATGTAAGAGTAACATTACAAACGGCCTAACAGTCATTTCTGTAACGTTGTTACTTTTCACTTTTGTGCCCTTAAGAATTTTCGACCGCCTGTCAGCTGTGCTTTATGCTGTCGTTTTTTTTTTCTTTTGTTTTTTTCTTCAAATATTTTGTCTGACTAATTAATATATTCGCTAATTCTGTTTATTAAATTATAAGAAAGTCGGAGTAATTTATTTAATTTGTTTTCTATGCACACACACATTCGGTTAGCTACTCTAATGCATATAAACTAGCGATACTACTTTTTTTGACAAATCTGTTTTCTACAGTTTTTTGGTTAAATTTGACAATTATGAAAAAGAATAAGAAAAATATATTCAATCTTTCTAATAAATTTAAAAATAACTAATATAAAAATTTTCTGAAGAGATTTTTAAATTCACACATGAGTTATTAGCTTTTTTTTATTTACTTATTTTAAGAAAATTCATTTCACCAACCCATCATTTTTAAACTTATGATTTTAATACATTAGTTATTCTAATTAAATAAAATAGTGATGACTTTTTAACATACATTCTTGTATTCATTATCCCACCCGTTTCCCTTGCATTTCGATTCGTAACGAATAGACTTAAGCATACGTTTAAGTAACAAACCGTTTTACATTATTTCCATATTATTATTATTATTATTATTATTATTATTTTTGTTATTATTATTATTACTATTATTATTATTGTTATTATTATTATGATTTCTTTTCAATAATAATACGAAGCCAAAAAATACTTTCCTTTTGACTTTAAATTAATTATTCACAAACACAATAATGATTTTTTTTTTGTAATAAATAATTAAATAGAAACAACAGCTTAGGTAAATTTTTAACACAAAATAAAAGCCTTTTCATTGCCCATTAATACGCTATGATCCGGTAAACAAAATTTTCATTTAATAGTAAAGTGTAAATTGTATGTTTTTGCAAATTTTCAATACTTATACTTATACCCAGAAACCAAAGTAATACCTCAGATTAAAAAACAAAATAAATATAAATTTCTTTTTTTAGGTTTTTAGTTATGATTTACAACTTAAGCAAGGTATACACTAAAGCTAGAAGCTTACGCTGTACGCTGATTTTATGTTAGAAGGTATTTTGATTGTTACTCGCTGCGTTCCGTGCCGATGGTCTCGATGAGAGTGACGACTTACCGCCGGTGCCTCGTTGCGCTGGCATTGGACGACGCGCATGCCGCATCTCTCTGCAAGTACACATGAATTGATCAAAGATTAAATGACGGGAAGATATTTTTGTTGCCAGCCACGTCAACCATGAGAAACATACCAAAAGCTAGAAACTTCTGTTTTGTAACTACAATTTCTGTTTCTTAAACAGTTTACAGTCGCTTCCTAAATTTAAAGCAATTTTGTACCCATTACAATGGCCGAAGCTTTATTCCTTCAGAAGCATCCATCAAACATTACATAAAGGATAATACATTCTTGATTGGAATCATTTTAACCAAGTCTTTACAACTGTTATTATACATATATATTAGCATCTATCGCACTATGTTATACATATATAATGTTATATATGTATATATAATGTTGTATATATATAATAGCACGTATCGATATTATATTTAGTGCAAAGATTTATTATTTCCATTTAAAAAATTTGCGCAAAAACATTTACGAAATGTATGTATACCGACAGATATATAATTGGAAAAGATTTGTCGTTGTTATAATTTTTGTGCAAATATCGATCAATAAATGACACATTATTAGTATTACAGAGGTGGGTTAAAATTGTTAATTTTAACTAAAAGTTCAAGATCTTTTGCTATTTTTAAAATTGTTCATTTTGCTACCTTTAGATGGACAGATGGACAATCGTTTTAAAAATGTCGATAATTTATGACATAAATCTTAGAAACCTTATGTTTTTTTGTTAAATGAAGAAATACAAACGACTAGAAGTGTTAAAACAAAAAGAAGAAGAATACAAGTTAACCCACCTATCCATTTCGATTTCTTCCAACTTTTGCGTTAAATTCAATTTTTGTTGTACAGCCAACCGAAGCAATTGGTTCAGAGTCTTTTTCTCTTCTTCGGCCGCCTCTAATTGCCGATTAAGGTCATCCACTTGAGTGACATATTCTTCACAGCGCGCTGCAAACATAGCGCGTAAACCTATAAATGAATGAGTGATAAGTATTCACTTAGATGGCGTTATGAAAATGTTCTTGTAAATCTCACTTGAAAAGGTTGCAGCGTCTTCTTTGAGTATCTTCAATTCGTTCCTTAATTTCGACATGGTCTCACTGACAACCATTTTCTCGTTTTCGTATTTAGATTTGAGATTTGTGAGAGCCACTTCCGCCGTTTGTTTATTTGACTTCAGAACAGTGCGTAATGTGGCTATTTGTTCACGTTTGGTAGATAAAAGACTCTTCAGTTTGATAATTTGCTCTTGCAATTCTTCAATTTCTTCGCGATTGTACTTATCATCTAGAAGAAGGAAATTTAATTTTCATAACTATATGATATGATATTTTTTTCCTGGTGCGTATAACTTACCTTCACTAACACTGCCGCGAACTTTATTCTTATTCAGTTCAATTGTATGTTCTACAGCAGTCTTCAAATATTTAATCTGATCATTGACGGTATCGACATATTTCTTGATTTCTACCGAGTCAGCCAAACCTTGCAGATCCTCAACGATTTGTGGTCGCGCTATGAAAACATCCGACTTAAATTGTGATTGTATAGCGGTCAGTGAATCATTTTCAAAGCTAAAATATATATAAATTTTAATTAAAAAAAAAGCTTAAAAAGCGTAACATGCATTTTCAACGCCTACCACCCGCAGAAATTATTTTGTAAAATTCCTACATTTTTTTTTTTTTTTTTTTTTGATTAGTTAATTAAATCTTCCTGTCAACGAGATATAATGCCAGAAAGTAATCGGGCCAAATATCAAATTAATTTATGTAATAAAATCCTTAGCTAATAACGAAAACTTTTTTTTATTAACAAATGTATTTGTCGTCACATAGGTCCCTTAAAATGTTTACATTGGAAACGGGACCAAAGTTCCTGTTCATATCCTATACTCAATGCGGGGGTAGCGATAAAACAAAATTTATGCAAATATTAAAAATGATAGCAATTGTAAATTAATAAAATTCTTACCTCATGTCATCGCTTTTATGATCCAATAGAACCCTGGCAGGCATCTCACCATTGACCGTACACACTAAATGATATAATTGAGCCAAGTCATCGCTCAATGCTACCAACGTTGACCGTGCTGAGCCTAAACTTTGGCCAGCATTACGCGAAATATTTGTCAATGTTTGGACATCACTCTGTAGATCGAGCGATTTCTGTTCAGTGGATAATAATTTATTTTTCAAATTTGAGACTTCATTACGCAGCGATGTCATCGCATCTGTGTAATTAAGACCTTTCTGTAATTCAGTCAAATCAGTCTTGAGACCATCAATTTCTTTAGATGCTAAAGTGAACCAATTTATATATTGGCCAAGACAATCGCGCAACTTTTGTTTAAGATTCTCCTCATTCTGCTGACGTTTAATTGCCTCCTGAGTATCCTCCCTATTATCGTATTGTTTCTTTAATTGGACCAATGAATCGACGTGCGCGGTCAATACAGCTAAACGAGCCATAAAATTTTGCAGTTCATTTTGAGACCTGTCCAAATTAGATTGAGCTTCTCGCAGGTTGGCGGTTAAATTGGTTTTTTCATTTTCCATCGATTCCAATTGTTTTTCTAATTTCTTTAATTCGTTCAAATGGATTTCGGAAAACAAATCGCACTTGGTACCGTCCGGGGACTTTAATTCAGTTGTTAAATCGGCCTCGATACGCTTCAAAGCGAGATTTTCCTCTTCACCGTCGCTGTTAGCGCTTGTGTTGTCATCAATATTATTGCGTATATTGTAAGCTAAGTTGCTAATATGATACATTGACTCACGGTTCAGGTGACTGTCAAATTCTTTTTTAAGAGCATATTTAGCTTCACGTTCACCCTTAACAAAAATTACAGAAAATTTAAGATTAATCATTAGGTAAAGAGAAAAGTTACTCAATTACTTGCAAAGCTTCCAAAGCTTCTTCCATTTGTTTTTCGGCAATTTTCCTTAAATTAGCTAATTCATCGACCTGCTGATTTAATAGCTCCAACTCTTCGGTCAAACGGCGTATCTCATGTTTAGCACCTTCAAATTCAACCTGTAATTAGTCGTATATCGCGTTTCAGTCTCGGTACAAGTTTCATGTAAAAATACATTAATGATTTTACCTGAGAACTTCTTAGGCTGGACACTTGCTTTTGTAGTGATATATTCTCTTCTTCTAGTTCTGAATATTCGGTCAACATGCGCGTCTCACGAAATTTCAATTCTTTCAACTCGGCCTTAAGTCGTAGTCTTTCAGCTTCATTATCCGATTTGTCCCGGCCAATATCTGAATTCTCTTGCAGCATGCGATCGCGTTCATTGCGTACGCGTTCAAGCTCATGACGCAGCTGTTTCACCTCGTTTTCTAAATCGAGTATTTGCAGGTTAAGAGACGTTTCTCGAGCAGCCGACTCATTCAGCAAAGTCTCTTCTTGTTCAATGCCAGTTTTTGTAGTCACTTTCTGAGAAGTTTGATATTTAGTAAGCGCCTGCAATAGAATGAACAAATAAATTAAAAAAAATTTAAACTTTTTCCCTTTCACAAGCCTTGTTCGTCCATTTCAGATTAAAGAACTTCTATTTCACTCCAGCTAACCAAGCTATTTATTTACTCTGTCTTGTAAGAACATACATAGCTTGGGTTTATCGAAAAAAAAAACAAAAGCAAAAATAATAAAAAATAAGAGGGAAAGAAATCAGATTCGCCTTGGAGCGATATTTTAATATCCATCAAAAGGATGTTTGATTGCAGAATGACTTAAAGAGCTATTCGCTCGATAAATATCGTTATAGTGATTGTTACATATCGCATATATTGTGACAGAACCTCGTTTATAAATGCATTCTCTAAAGTCGATGCTCACATAGTCCGCTGTAACTGTATATGATTTGTTTTAAAAATATAATCGTCCCGCATGGGTTATTGAAATGGTTTTTGAAGGTGAGACAAGAATTTTAAAAAGCCTTACTTTAAGCCCTGAAGTTTTAAATGTTAGAACTTTTAAACTGTGGAAAAAACTTAAATCGATCAGTTTTCTAGAAAGTGAAGACCGCCTCACAACCGATTTTCGAACTTGGCTTGGCGATAATGATAAGAAGAGGTCTGACATCAGTTTCGTTCTTCCAGGGTTTCCTGATTTCAGCCAATGGAAAGACAAAGCTACACGAGCTCTACTATGTGCGTTGATGAAGAACACATGTAAACACATTTTCAGATCTTAGATGCGCATCTCAATGCGTTATTGCAAAGCTAACTTAAACGAAATCCTTCGTCAATAGTACTTCCACGTACAGTTCGTTTTACGCTCTCAGCTCATTAACGCGGAATGAAAAGCAAAAAAAAAAAAGAAAAAGAAAAGTCTATCGAAATTCATAAATCTGCTTGCGTCCACCAACATACACGTTCATGGAGATGTATCCTGTTACAAACGTTCTATTCTTATATTAACAAACATAAAAAACTTCCGACAAAAAGTTTGTACAAAATTGCCCGAAAGTTCGCCAAATATTTGTCTGTCTGTGCTGTTTGTGCCCTGTGCTCGCTCGCTTGATTGTTTGAATGATTTGATGTGCTAGTGAGCTGTGATGCTATCACTTGACTCGATGGCAGTGTCAACAACGCCTTTAGGTTGAATTCAACAGCAATAATAACAATCTGTTTTTGTTATATTTTTTTCATGATTCTTTTTTTTTGTTTGTGTTGTTGGATTTTATTGTTATTATTTCAGTGATGCTGCTATGTACAAATGTATACTCGTTCAGTCATTTGTTCGTTTATTTAGAGCGCATTCATTGCATACTTACAATACAATAAAAATAAAATATACATCAGTTGTTCGAAGCCTCAAGTACTCATACCTCATTCTCATACTACTTCGGATTCCTCAAACTGCACCAGAAGGCTAGAAGGCTGCTTTCATTTCATAACCATAGGTACAGTACAGTGCCTTTAACGCTACCACTGTGTTCAACATCATCCCTTTTACCTACGGAATTGACTACAGATAATAATATGTAATCTTGGCCCTTGGAGCTTTAAATTCATATGTAGCTTCGTGTACATCAATGGTTGCCCCTGCAGCATAACTCCTTCTCTGCCTTCTCTGCCGGGTACACTTTCATCAGCAGCCGAGTTGTTGGGAGTAGATTGACTGACAGCTATTGTTGAATTTTAGTTTCAGTTACTTGTCCTTTTTTTTTTCTTTTTGTTAGTTTTTTTATTGCTATTTTTTTGTTTGTTTGCTTGCTTTCGTTTACGCGATAGTCCATCAAAATGTTGGCCACAATATATTTTAGTTGTAGTATAAAACGACTTGAGACGCACTTCAACGCCTAATTAAAGTTAATTCCATATTTACAAAACATTTAATTTTGAATGATTTGTTATGAGAATGAAAATTTTCCCCCAACGTACGATTAACCTTAAGCTAGACATCATATATAATTTAATACGATTATGTAAACTAGCATCAAGCACCCGATGGTGAGATCTCGTTTAAGGGCAGGCAACAGCTGCTAGTTTAAATCGGACACCGATCGTTCGGCACAACCAACCCATCAACATATGGACACCGATATCAAGTACAAAAGTCCATTCTATCCGTTTACTCTTGGCCATCAATCAATAAATGCGTATAATGGACATTTGCAGGGGGCAATCCCGGCAATTGACTACACACCCGAAAAATGCAACTTGAAGAAGAACCGCGATGCACGCGACCAAAGATTGGTAAGATTTATTTTAACAAAACTGCACATATATTTTGTAAATTTCATTAGCGAACACCATGTCACTCCACTTCAAATTTCAAGTTTTAGAGAATTTTTACGCTCAGCTTAAAATTGTACAGGAAGTATCTCGCAAATCAATCTAAAGGTTTTTTTTTAATTCTGGACTTTTTATCAAAAAGATTGGGAGCTTTCCTCTTTACGAAGTGATCCTTGTTAACTTGTTTAAGGTGTTCTCATCAGTCAGCTTGGTGATGCACTGGAGAAAGTTTTGTTTTCTTTTTAAAAAAGCGTTTCTTTTCTCAATAGACTGACTGCTATGGATATTGGGTTGTAAAGTACGCTCGAGAACATGGATCAGGCCAGGATGTCAGTTGCAGCCTCCAACGCATGTATATCTTAAAAACGAATAGTCTGGATTTGGTTAACCGGTCGTATATGGCACATTCAAACGCAAGTGTGACTGCGGTCGCTTGATTGCTTTAAGCAATGCTAAGCTCCACAGGGGCCAAGGGCCGACTCACTATCAATCTCTATATAGGGGAACTTCTTAGCGAGGGAATCGTGTAGTTACGATAGTAAGACCTCACTGCTGCTTATGACCCTTCGAGGAGTATTGTAATGATGGCTCTGGTTTTCAACGACTCCTAAAGCGAATAATTAGAGGTGGTGATGATAGGTCTCCAGAGTGGGATTATTGGCCATACACTTTAAAGCATTCTGATACTCCAGTTATAGTGGGGTTCTTAGCTAGGGATTGACTCATTTTGTCATACTCTGGGCGGGCGCCGGCTCACGCATAAATAAGCCATATGTCAGCGGGCACCTTGAGGTTAAGTTTTCCACACAGGTACTCCCGTTAAACCACTAGAGATTTCTGCTAACATTTGATATAAATGTAAATACTTACGTTACTAGTTAGCAACAAATATTTGGTTGATTTTTATGATAAATGTCGGAAACGAAATGAAATCCAATTCAATGTAAGTTCTTGCAGCGATGCACAATTCTTTACTTTTTCTCCCTATTTTTAACGGAAACTAATAAATTTCTCACACTTGACGGCTTCCCTTATAAAATTGTAATAAACGTATTTTCCGTTTTTTTTTTTTTTTTTTTTTTTTTTGTTTTTTTGCGAGTCAAAGCACTTTTTTGCTTTGCTTAAATCCTTTTAAGTTCCACTCACATCCTTTTTGAAACGTTGTACACAGCTTTTCCGCGATACTCAAGTTCTGATGATTTGTCTTGGTTTTAATCATAATTAACAACGTTCTCGTTACTAATTGTACGCGCGCTGCACAACGAACGCGAACACAAAGTAATAGAAACGTAATGAAACGCAGGAGAGAGAAACTTCATGCGCTGGTAATGTAAACCGCATAATTTTGAAACGGATGTCGTTCCATCTACTACCAAAGGAACATTGAGTAACAATAGTTAAATGCAAAAACAACAATAAAAAAAAATGTTTTCCATTTTACAACCAAACCGGCGATTGCTTGAATAATAAGAACGATTTCTACCTTTGGCAGTCAAGTCAAGTCAAGTTCGGAGATATGCTAGATTTGTCATTCAATTTGTAATCTTCAGAAATATGCATTGAAACCTGCATTATTGACCAGACCAAATTTCCGATTCTGGACACGAACGATCGAAAAAGTTGAACTCAATAATTCAGCCTGAAAATAATGTACATGACCTTGTGTCCGGCCCAATTAACAATTCGACGAAAATTTCCTAAAATTCCGGTCGAAAAGAAAAAAAGAGTGAGTGATCTGTCAGGCGAAACTATTCCGATATATCGATTAATTGACTCGCAACATAATTTTCCTTCCTTTTCCTGTACATTTGTTTCTGTTGTTATTAAAAAGTGAAAAGAATAGAACGTCGGAACATTGATTGCAGGAAAAATTGACTTATTTCCATTTAAAAATAAAAATAATCATTGCTTTGTTGATTGTTTAATTGACTACAAATAACGAGTTTTGTAGTATGCTACCGACAGTACAGACGTACATACATGCATGCATGCGTTCATGAGAAGAAGCATAATGTTTTCATAACATTTCATTGTGTGGATTGATATACACAAACATACGAATGTATTTTGCATGAGCGAACCTCTAAAAGCAAAAAGTAAAACATTACTACAACTAAACATAACATACATGCTATATAGCATAATAAATATTTACAAACAAACATTAAACTGAGTGATACACTTTGACTTTATTTTTATATCTTTGTTGATGGGCTGGTTTGGATGAATTTTGAAATTTACCTTTGGCAAGATAAGATAAGCTAAGTTTGCTGCTCTGGATAAATTCTACAAATGTTTAGCGTGTTGTGCACTAAATCGGATGAAAGCTTGGTCTCTTTTTTCCCCGTATATGGTTTTAGTTAGGACTGACCTTAGCAAGCCACTTGTCTTCTCAAGCATCCGGGGACACATGTGCAAATTGGCTACACTTCCGCTTGAAGTATAGAGACAGTACACCTTGAAATCTAGGGCCGCGTACGGCAGCCTTAGCTTTCACATTTTCTAGTTTTGAAAGGGTATTATTTTCGTACTTAATAAGGCAATGTTTTCGCGTTTGAAAGGTGCCAGCCTATGGATAATTAAAAAAAAAACCTTAGCACATCTGTTAGCTCAGATAAAAGTAATGATGTTCCGAGAATTGCCAAAAATTCACAACGTTTTCCAGAATAAGTTCGAACAAGGTGAAAGCTTGGAAGCTTTGGAAGTTTTAGTGAGACCATCGCACAACCTTAAATCTTGCCTCATTCCACCACCAGAGCTCTCTTAAAAGCGAAAAGCTTTGCTCACCTATCACCCGGTCTGTCCGTCCGTGTGTCCGCTTATCATCTCCCCTTAATGCTTAGCTTCAAAGGATTCTATGTCTAATATTGGGTTCGCATTCGAAAATTGCAATTTGGGGGCTATTTATCAAAGGACGTCGTCAGCCTACATAGGGGAAAAATCCATAATTTAGAATTGATAAGCGATACTGATGTAAAGCTTAATCTTAGTAACATTATTTTCTAAAACTCATCAAATCAGTCCGCATGAGCGATCGACTACCAGCTTAATGTTCACAAATTAAAATCTCAAGCACGGTAGAGTCTGTTTTGGCCGTCGCTCAATTGGTAAATGCATAGCACTTGCCTATTAGGCGCACACCCACTAAACTGCGACCATAACCTCTTTATCTCATTTGCTTACCTCACTTCTTTGTGATCATCACTAAATATGCTTCATCCACTAGTCGTATCAAAAAAAAAATATATATATATATATATATCGTAGTATATATGCTCACCACGAAGAATGCATACAATTTTTTTAACACTTACATATTACTTGATCAACTTAAGAGTTCTGTACGTACAGTAGTCGGAGCATCCGCTCGACCGTGAATTCATTCATTCTATTAATTACGCTTGTCAAATTGCACAATTCCTTCTATTAATTTTCTTTCCCGTTCCTTTGAAGTTTTATTGCAGTAGTTTGCTTTTAATTATAGCTGATGCATGCCAATGACTCTCCCTAGAGGGAATATTGCTTTACCTAAATACAGCAATACAGTGGTAGAGCAATATCAAATTTGTGAGGTTATATGCAACAATCGAACGATCTAATGTTCTCCCACATTTTGTTGCACCAAAACCAAATAAACATGGAAAACTTGGATTGAAGAAATTCTTACAATTAATAAGCGAAACAGCGATTAGGTTTAATTTTTGGTATTTAAGGATAATTATTGATCCAGAATAGCGATTTAAAATATAAATTCGGATCAAATTGATTTATTTCTCAAACGACTTTCCATATAATTTTTCCCACAGAATTGCAACCCTGCATAGTTGAATGATAAGCATAACTAGTAGCAAGCATGAGGAAAATGAAAATATTATTTTCTATAAATAGCACATCAGTCACGTAATATATTTAGCATAGCTGTTACACAGACAGATAGTAGGAACCTTCAAACGATACATGTTTCAATTGGTGTAGCGTGTTCAACGGTAGCCTACCACATTTCAGTTTGTTTAATTTATGTCCATTATTGCGCTTCCCTTTTTAAATGTGACTCATACGTCTATGCATAAATACGTGAGCAAAAGTACGTAAATTCGTAGAGAAGCTCAACTCTACTCTCTACCGGTTCGAAGCTTCAGTAAAATTGTAGAAATAACATTTAATCGCCACTGCCATTACCTTTGATCTCAGCAAGCGTACACAAATGCCGTTCGGAGTTAATTAGAGCGTTGATCTGATCAACGTCATTAGCGATTGTTTATTGACCAGAACGGCGAGAATTTAAAAATTATATCAAAACAATTGCACAAACCATCCCGCTTTCTTTCACGGTATCTTCTCCAGACAGAGCGCATAGGTTTACTTCTCGGAATTGAAAAGCCGAGTGAAACGAGTGCGATACGCATTTTCTCTTTCATTTACAACATTGTTATTACATTTTGTGCGCAACATAACAACTTTGAGTTAACTAAACTAAGACGTTCTGTACGTTTGATAGGCTGGCTTGCGAGCGGAAACCTGATTGCGAAAGATATTGTTCGGCCTTTACTATGCAAGCATATAATGAAATGTTAGAAACTTTTGTGATGGCCAAGATAATGTATTTCGGATAGCGAGAGAGAAGTAAGTAAGAAAATTATATTCGGCACTGGTCGAATCTTTTATACCCAACACGAAAGAAACAGATGTCTTTGAAGCTTTCTTAGCTATGTAAACCTATCACACGCTTTAGATATAAAAAAAGAAAATATCTTTACTTGATCTCGACAAAGCATTTATCATTATCGGTATAATATATTTAGGTCGCAGAAATAAATTCTGGAACTAAACCAACAGGATGATCATTAGCAACCAAGACTATCGGCTCTTCTTTTTCCAGAAGATAGACCAGATGGTTAGCCTAGTGAAATATTTTATTGACATTAAGTTCGTCAGATAATTTCAAGATATCCACAGATATTGCGGCTGTCGATTTTGTGTAAAACGTGCCCTCTGCTAAGATAAGTTCAGTGTAATTTGAGTGGAATTCTTTAACTGAATCCTGCTTAAATGTGGCCTCCGACTGTGATTAATTGAAGACGTGAGCCCCAAAACGGTGAATTTTTACACATTTTCATTTATCTGCAGAAGCCAACTCTCTACATCACATAGGCGTTTTCTAAAAGTGTGCAACTTTTTCGATTGTACGGTATTCCGTTCGAATATGACTTTCGATTATGTAAATAATAGAATCAAAGTGTGAACAAAACAAACAGGGGGAAAGTGACAAAACTGAAGGGAATGAACGAGTTTTGCAATATTCTGCTCGTAATGTTCGTCCATTTTAACATTTTCAGTAACAGTTATATTGTTATGGACTACATTTTGGGGCTTGTTCAACTATAAAAATTGTCGCGCATCATGTATTAGGTATTGGAAACAAGGCAAACAAACATTACTGTAAATACAGCGATTTACTAACGAGAAATAAAGAAAATTATGCTTATAACACATGTCAAGTAATGAATAGGAGATAGGATGGCAGGTGCTGATCCCAAGCAAAAAGGGAATAGTACTTACATCTCAAAATCTATGTGAAAAGGTAACCCGCAACGTTCAAGAAATAAATGTCCCCGTAGTTGCTAATGGGAACTCATACAGCATTGCAAATCCAGCTTAACGAAAAATTCAATTCCTCGCATTTGAATGCAAAGAATGCTTTTGCGCTATTTAGGACCTAACCGACGAAATTGACGCTTCAAGAGACTATACATGCAGACTATAAAATGCAAAGGGATGGCGAAGGGTGTTGACTCTTACCAGATTAATATAACATTTTTTAGGCAAAAATAACTTAATTACCCAAAGCAAAGCATATCAGATTCGTGAAATCGAATAGGGTGCTTCTTAAATATTTTCCGCATTCCATATCCGTTGTAAAAATTAAACAGTATGTAGATGTGCAAAGCCATAAAGCTCGAATCGTTATCATTATTTTCGATTCGAAGTACTTCCAAAATTGGTGGCCTTCAGCCAAATCTAAGTGATAAGCGAATCCGTGCAATCAAATCCATTCCATCAGTTTTAAAGTAAACGAAGTAAACAAGATTGTTATTGAAAGAATTCGGAATAAACTACCTAAAGAACATCATCAACACTATTTCAATAAAGAAGAATCGGATCACCATTTTGCACAGCTGCGTTCGCGTCAAATAAGGAATCAAAACAATGACACCGACAGTATTAACAGAAAGTATAAAGAAAAAGAAATATAAAGAAAATTATATTCGATTTTGACCGAATTTTTTATGCCCATTACCGTTATCCTATTTTTGAAGAATGATTTCGCGGAAACTTATATCGCGTATGTGTGGAAGCTTATGAGCCATGAGCAAGAGAGAGGAAAAGCGAAAGTATTCATTGTTTTTGTTACACAGGCTTGTGGGCGTTGTAGTAGTGTGGGTCCTTTTCAAAAAAAAAATTGTAGGCGTTACCGTCATTTTCACGAACGGGAGAATGTTTACCACAAATACTACACAGTTGTGTGGATGGATAGACGCACGTGCTTAGGTGTATTCTAAATATGGAATTCTCCAAGAATCTAACTTGCAGGTGTGGCCGATTTATTGCATTTTATAAGACGTGCTACACTATCACCCGTAGAATAGCAGACGCTTCCTTAGTTTGCGTAATACTTCAGGCGTATCCTTCGATCGATTTGATCCATATTCAATACTAATCTGCGTGCAAGAACTTCCAATGTTTTTGCCAAAATTTGAAATCGGTAGCTCCATATTTACGGCCAAGAGAATGTTTACAGTAGACATTCCACAGACGGAGAGACAGACAATGTTTCTGCCAAATTTGAAGATGATAACTTCATTTTTGTGGCCAGGAGAATGTTTACAACGGGCATTACACAGTCGGACAGATGGACATGCTTAAATCGATTTAGAATTTGACGTTGATCAAGAATGTATATAGTTTGTGGTCTCTCTGATGCTTCCTTCTGGTCGTTGCAAAGAAAATGTTTACAATAGACATTACACAGACGCACAAACGGACGGACATGCTTAAATCGATTTAGAATTTAATGTTTGATCGGTATAAAAAAGGTATAAAAAAAGGGGCGCTTTCGATTTATCCAATTTTATGAGCACATAATACATACCCATGTATTGTGTATAGATTTTAATGCGTGTACCGTTAATTATGGATCACATCAAGTGTTCTTATGCCTAGTAATGCACACGTTTTTGCGTTTGTTAAATGCTTTTTACACAAGACTTTCTTAGAAGCAAAAAGCAAGCACTTGAAAATGAACAATAACTCACTTCAAGTCCATAGCGAGTGTGATTCCATTCTATGCGCAAGCACTTTTTACTAATTTTCTCAGTACATTTTAAAAGTGAAAAGTAAAATGAGTTTTTTTTTTTTTTTTTCTTATTTCGAAACTAAAAATTCATATAATTTTTTTTATTGTTCTACTTTATCAAAATTTAAAAAAAAAAGAAAAAAAAAAGGAATAAAATTAACTCAAGTCCATATTTTATTTTTATTTTTATTCTGCACATATATAATAAAATTGTTCATCGTCGACTAAATAGCTTCATGCTGCGAAAATGGAGCAAAAATCATTTTTCAGCTAATAATCATTTCAATTTTAACATCAATTGCCAGCCTCATGAAAAGAGTTTAAACAACAGCAGCGCTTTCGAGCAACAATATAACGTTGAAAAGTGCTCAGGCATGGAAGCATAGATTCATACATACATACATACATACATACATACATACATACGACTACAAACGCAAACCATGTGGATCCATCTATCCAACTAAACACATCCCCATTCCGTTTATTCATTCCATATGTATGTATATGTACACACTCGCGATTTTATTGTATAGACAAACACACACACACACACATACATAATAAATAGGCAAACAATACAACCGTAATGGGAACAACCAGCCAACACACAATACACAAAACATAACCAATTGTGCAGTCAGCCGCCAACCACTTGACTATCCACTATGCCTTATTATATATAGAAATGGAAATGCTGCAAATATGCCCTACACCCGGTAAAGTGTATAATACTTATTGTCGTTTCAAGTTTTCCGCTCTACAGCAGCAAACAGCGAACAACAAACAGCAAACGAAAGCAAGAAAAAAAGAAAATCGTCATATAATTGACCCATTTGGCCATTTCCTCTTAAATATTTTCATATTCCGCACAAACGTGCACACACGACGCACATGCTTTTATCCATGTATGCGTGCATTGTCGTCGTCGATTGCTTTTGCTGTTTGTTACTGCAACACAAACAGAGAAAAAAACTTTTTTTTTTTTTTTTTCATTTTTTGTTTTTTCCGCATTTCAAGTCGTTGCTGTGATTGTTTTCTTACTTCTTGTTGCATTTTGGCTCAAGTTCAAGTTGATGTAATGCAGCGAACATTGTATTTTCGAAAATATTTTCTCAAACAAACACAAACACACACACACGCACATACACAAAGCACCTAACCTTTACAAGATATTTACGTTAAAAACTTTAGAATTTCATTATGCGCACAATATATTCTCTTAAAAAGTCGAAAACTTTGCATATTTCCTCTTCAAATTAAATAAAAGATAGTTCGTTAAATTAATTCTGTATAGCAGTAGTTAGTACTAGTACTAGTACTAGTAGTAGTAGCATGTTGATGATTGGACACTTCCATCCGCACATTCTTCTCAATTAGTCTCGGCAAGCAACGATTTCCCAAGGCGAATATCGTTTAGCAACCCGAACGTTTTTCGAAGACATTAAAGATAGCTTTTCTGTTTTCGGCGTTTTCTAGTCTAATTTGAAATGAATTTGCGCCCTAAAGCACTTGTGGTCACTGGATATATGAAATTTATGCGAATCTACAAAACACCTAAAAGAGCTTGAAAACTTTTATTATATCAATCGATTAAGAATCATTTTATTACACTTACACATACCTCCCCCCCCCCCCCCCCCCCCCTCTCCCTGCCATTGTCTGAAATCCGCTCAAATACTTTTGTATCCGACCTGAAGATCGTATTTTTCGAGATATTCCGATGATAGGTTTTGATCCATAAATGACTTTTATTGAAAATGGATTGCGTCAAATCATTATAACGCACCATTCAAAAAAAGTATTGCACGAAAGAAAGACACTGTGCATACACATATGCACACATTGCTCTGCGCATGGTACCACAGGTTTGTCCATTTTTAAGCCTTTACATAGCAACGAAGTATAATTTTTTATATTGCATGAGAACAATAGATGCAGAATAATAAGCCGTTTGACAAGAAAATTAACTTAACCAAGTTTGGAGTAAGTCGGTTCATGCGTGGGTCTCTCTTCCGTATAAGGTTTCTAATAACAAAGCAACAACGAATTATTTTCAACATTTCATGACTAATGAGTTATGTCAAACGTAGTCATGTGTGGTATTTAATAGTCTGACTTGTCCACCTATAACGGTTTAACTTTTTTTTTCTTCTCTTTTAAACAACTTGAAGGCATTTCTGTCCGCTGTGAAGATTATAGAGATTTTTGAGATCATTTTTGCATATTTTTTGATATCAATTTAAACTGAATTCAAAATTTTTTGTTTTTGTTTTTGTTAGAACCGTTGGCACCGCATCAACGTCTTTTGCCGGCAAAGGGGTCTGTCTAAACGGTTTCAAAAACGGAAAATTTCCTGTGTATATGCTTAGGCTTTATTCCTGGCAAGACACACTCATATGATTTTGAAACCGTCAATGGGTCAATGAAATACTTTCGCTCAGTGTTGGACTTAGTTTACAGTGGAGTGACAGGAACAATTTTAACACCAAAGTTATAATCGTCATCTTAAAAATACTAGCAACAAACACATAGATGCGACTAAAAGAGCTAGCACCATACGGACGGACATGGCTCAAGCAATCGCTGCAGTCAAATATGTATAGTTTTTCTAGAATCTTCAATGAGTACTATTTTACAGATGTAATGTACCCGCTATGATGTAGTTCGTACTCCATTTCTAGATGGTAATGATTTGTTCCGTTCGAACTATGATCCGGTTCTGAGAAGTGTTCAAAAAAACAACCGCCAAAACCCCCATTAGTGTACCAAATTTCATCAAAATATCTCAAAAATTGCGACCTATAGGTTGAACAGAGACATACGAGATATGTTTCTCTCTTCCAAAAATTTTTGTTACAAAAAACGGAGTTGCGTTCAGTTTACGATCCACTGGGTCAGTCCGCTCCCAACGATTTGGGTCATTTTCAATACCAATCTGCGTGCAGAAACTTCCAATGTTTCTACTAAATTTATAGACGACATTTTCATTTTTGCGACCTGGAGAGTGCCAACAACACACACCACACAGACAGACAGACAAGCCTAAATCAATCGAGAATCTCATGCTGATCAAGAATATATATATACGATATTATAGGATCTTTGAAGTTTCCTTTTGGTTGCTACATACATTATGGAAAAAAACAAGATGAGTATGCCCGCATCTTACGGTGGTGGGTGTGAAGAAAGAAAAAGTGAGATTAGTTTTGAAAAAATTAAATATTTCATTGAAATGTTTTGCAGGTACTTTTTAAATTGCCATAGGTTTAGTCCTTCCGGATGCAGGTCTTCGCGAAATGAGCAAACATTCCGGCAGACATGCTTTCAATTAGAAAATTTCTCTACGTAGACTAGAGGAATGGCATTCCGTTGATTTGTTACAATCGTATGATCAAAGATGACTGCTTGCAAATTTTCTGAAATCGGTTTAGATATCGTCAGACAAATCTGAAATCCATATAAATTCTGATTTAATATGGATAGCTATCCGCATAGAGCATGAGTGCTGGTGAGTTTTTTTTATTTATTGACATGAAAAATGAAACGCCAGTAATTACAAGAGAGGTCGGTCACGAGGTACTTTTCGCGATAAGCTTGAATTTCTTTCGTTGAAATCTAAAACGAAAAATGACTAAGCATAAGAAGAAGGGGGAAATAAATAACCTGAGCTTGTTCGAACAATGAACAATGTTGATACATATCTTGTGTGTGAAACGCACACACATAAAGTTATATTTTTTTGTAATTGTGGTCTCTTTTATTAATAGAATTTAAAATATCTTCCCTTAATCTCTTTATAAAAGTCACTTTCATACAAACACATATCTATATTTATATATATTATACATATATATAAGTAAGTGTGAATTGATTGAATTTTAAGAATTCTCAGGCATATTCTTGTTCTTGCTATGAATTGTTAAATTGATATTATCGGGATTTTTCAGAGCCGTTCAAGCGAATTTTAATTGTAAAACCAATTTCTTCATTAAAATAGCGGCACAGCAGAGCAAGAAAGAAATTGCAGCCAGTTAGTTATTTTATAATTTTGTGTGTGTGTGTGTGTGCGTTGAGTTTGCGCCAAATTTTTTTTTTTTTTTTTTTTTTTTTTTTTTGCAAATCTCCTCAAAATATTCTTAAAGCCACTTGAATTTTTCATCTTCCGCATTGTTGAGTTTCCTCAGCTAGTAGCTCGTACCTGAATTAAATGCATGACTGCGTAGATGGGTGAGTGGAAAAATGACTAAGGATGAGGCGCCCAAAACGATATGCCGCCATAATGGGATACGGTACACGAAAAGGAATATTATGGAGAGTACGTCTTCTCCATAAAAAAAAATAAATATAAAACATTTAACTTGAGGTTCATTACAGATTACAGAAATAT
>KK499895.1:324521-383533 GCA_000688715.1 Glossina pallidipes
TATATATATATATATATGTATATATATATATATGTATATATATATAAACATTTTTCCCAAGTGGGGAACGATTGTTATTAAGCAAACTAAGGGCCATTTTCGGACATCGAAACATGGCCAATTAGGATACTGCTCCAAACCAATCAAGAATATATACACATATGTATATATAGATATAACAGATAAGTAGGAAATTATCTGCAAAGAACTTGTTTTGCCTCCAATTTTGTAATGTGTGTGTTAGAAGATGAAAGACGTGTACGTCTAGAGTTTTCAGTGAAGCAGTGTGTATAGGAAATATTCTGAAAAGTATAATGTTTTTTTGCAACTCTAGCGGCGTCCGCACCCTCAAAGAATTATATTTGCCATTGCGTACTTTTTAACTTTCAGGCGGGAGTTAATGTAACGGTGGTAAGAGCAAAATTTGCGATGTTTGTGGAAATGTATTGAAGGTCGCCAAGTGTCAAAATTGGTTCAGAAAGTTTGCTATTCGAGATTATGAGCTTTCTGACAGCCATCCAAGTAGACGATCAGAATTTAATAATGATTTTCTAAACTTTCTAGCGGAAGCTGATTCCAAATGAACTTTAGAAGAATTGTCGAGGATCTTTACGTGCACTTGGTCAATACACAAGAACAACTACGCAAAATTGCAAACACGTATAGGCACAGGGTATGGGTACCGCATCATTATCTGAGCTAAGAACAAAAATCTTCGTCGATCAATTTGCACTTCATTGCTATTCAGATTTCGTAAAGATCTATCTCTTGCCAGAAAAGTTACCGATGGCGAAAAATGGATTGTCTATGCATAGCATAACGCATATCAAGCGTGACGGCATTCTGCAACTCTACAACCCAATCCCTAAGCCTAGCTTATCAAGAAGTGAACCTGAGCCAAATGTTCCTTCACGAATTCCTTATTTCCATAAGTGGGGGGGGGGGGGGGGGGGATCAAGAAGTGAACCTGAGCCAAATGTTCCTTCACGAATTCCTTATTTCCATAAGTGGGGGGGGGGGCTTTGAAATTTGCAGGAAAGATGGCAAACTGTCCATGATAACGATAGCTAATAACATAATACATTAAAAAAAAAGTAAGAAAATTATATTCGGCAGGGACCGAATCTCGCTTAGCGATCACTATGCTTTTCGCAATCTACTCTCCGAGTTCTTTTATTTGATACCCATATCGTTGGTATTATTAAGAAAAAATTAACCGTTGGGTACACCATACTCATTTTAAAATCAACCCATTTTTAGGCAGATAATATATCTTCATTTAACTCGTGCACAAAATAGTTTTAAACATTCGGTCTTGTTTGCTTTGTGACAAATAAGCATAAAACTTCAAAAAAGTGAAAAAAACACACACTTAATCACTTGTAACCTTGTGTGGGCATGGCGGATCTTTTCCATTTTTGCACGCAAGGATTAGAGCGCTTCATCAAGTAAATGTGGCAGCCTTCCAACATTTATAATTTCCGAGGAAAGAACAAAAATCCACAAATTTTTGACAAAAAAAAACGGAGTTGCGTTCAATTTACGCTCCCTTGCGAGCTTTTACTCGGACCAATTTGGCCCATTTTCAATACCAACCTGAGTGCAGAAACTTCCAATGTTTCTACCAAAGTTGATGTCGATATCTTCATCTTTGCGACCATGGAATTGTACAACAACACACACGACTCAGACCGGCGGAGGGACGGACATGGCTAAATCAACTCAGAATTTTACGCTGATCAAAAGTATGTATACATTATAAGGCATCTGAAGCTCCCTTTTGGGTATTACATACACTACGACAAAGAAAATGAGTATATACCTATCTTATAGTGGTGGGTATAACTGGAATTTATTACAATATTTGTTTTAGATTTCAAAACAATTCATTACTTATGCGTCCCCCTATTATATGCATTATGTGTTCTCTGTGATGCGTACATTTATACGCAACAAACATTTAACAAATTTAATATCATCTCGCCTATTGTGCGAGTATAAAAAGCGAAAAACAAAACAAAAACAAATAATCAACTGAAAAAAACATTCTCATTACATTTATCTTCATGTTATGTTCTTTATACGCTGGAGTTGCCGTTTAGCGTGACGGGCGATTCATATAATTCAAGCCGTTTTTTTTTTTTGATTTTTCTGAAAATGCGACCGCAAAAAATCAGTGTGTGTTAATTCCATTTAAAATTTTTTTTTTTTTTTTTTTTTTTTTTTTGAAACAGCAAACAGTCAGTTCAATGTATCTGTTTTTTCGCTTATAATTCTTTGCTATCGGATTAATTAATGTAACTCGTTACTAATAGAATTAGCATTTTCCTTTTTGTTTGTTCATAGACATACGGGCACAGGAAGGTAAATATGTTATTCATTTGTTGAAAACTGCAGTCAAAGCAGAAATAACACTAATGGCAAAAAGGAAGGATAAGGGGGATAAGGAAAAGTTTTCTTCTTCTCGACAAAGTTTTGGTTTAGTGATGATGAATTCAATAAGCGGACGTACGATAAGGTACCAATAAATCGAATGTCTATCGCTCTACCTTGCATTTAAATAAGGCACGCGAGCTAACGGTGGGCTCATGGATCCCATCCGACTATAATTTTCTTTGTATAAAATACACTTAAAATGTAAGTGAGAAAATTTTATTAGACTTTTAAAATTAGCTCAAGATTATTACAAGATTACAAGATTATTACAACTTGCACAGAAGACCAAAGAAGTAAATTCTAGAGCTGAATGCACACCAGAACAAATCCATAGAATGCGTACAAAATTTACATAAAATCAATGTCATCCTCTGTATGTTATAAATAATTTATTTGTACCGTCATGTTGTGTGTCGGATTGCTGTTGTAATACGTGCTGGGAAGAGCGTCGAAGCGCATTTCCAGTAGTTTCTAGCATGACTCAGATTGGAGCGAACTGTCACTAACTAAATAAATCATAGAACGTGCTACTTAACGCACAGATCACTTATGTTGGCTCAGAACCTCATCCTCATCACCCTTACCGATTCCTAACAACAGCACCAGCCTGAACATGTAAACATGAACGTATTTATGTGCATAAACAAAGTCGTTATTAACAGAATGATGTGATCATCGCATTAATGAATTATTTCATTATGAGGTTATTAGTCTGTAATCCAAGTTTTCTTCCATTTCTTTTGTCTTTTTTACTTTTTTGCTTCTTTGTACCCATCACTGTAGGAGGAGATGTACATTCATTGTGGCAAACCGTTTGCAACACTCAGGGCAAGGCTAAAGAGACCCCATGAACTGCATGAATTCTTGATCAGCATCAAATTCTAAACCGATTTAAGCCTGTTCGTCTGTCCGTCTGTCTGCGTAATGCCATTGATAGACATTCAAGCGGTAGCAAAAAGGAAGCGATCTAATTCAAACTTGGTAAAAATATTGCAAGTTCTTGCCCGCAGATGGGTACTAAAAGGGGGCAAGTCGGTCAAAAGACATCCCTACCACCACAACGTATACAATACAACAATAACAGCTACTCTATTCTGCGGACGGTTCTGCTGCATCTGATCAAAAAAAAAAAAAATCGGCCACGCCGACCATTTCAGAAAGAAGCTTCCGGATCCTATAAAGGCTACATATGATTGACCAAACCTGCCTAGATATGTTTCTCGGTTCATCTGCCCATCTGACTATAAATTGCTGTGCTCATGGTCGCAAAAAAGGAGACATTTGTTTCACGCACACGGTAAAAATATTCCCGTATAAAAACCCATCCGCACGGGCCCGATATTAAAAGCTATGGAATTTACTTTATCAGTCTTTTTTAGAATGAAAGTGATGAGCACAAATAATTCGGTGGCAATCGAATATAAATTTCTTGCTTGTTTTTCTGTACGTCGACAGCACCTAGTAACAACTAGTGTATGACTAATGAAGATAAAAAAGAAAGAATAAAAAAAAAATAAATGTATACATATATGGTGTTCAAGTCGAACTCGCAACACCCAATTTCAGCGATCTTTCTACATAAAAAAAAAAATATGTTCTTGACAGTTCCAGAAACATTGAATACCTGAGCAGACATAACAAACTAAACTAAAATATTCTTATATGCGTGCGTAATGATCTCTAGCTGGCGCGCTCGCACTGTCTCCCCCCGCGAAATGTTATTTTTAACTCTTCATTAATTAGACTCTAAGAAAAATATTTGATAAATCGAAAAATGATTTATTGACTTAGTTGCGCGAATATCAACAAAGTCACTGCTACCCACTGCTAGTATTCGCTGCTGTATTAAGAATATTATTCGTAAACTACTGACTTAGTCGGTGGAGAACATGATAATGCATCGGAATTACAGAAAGAGCTAAGCAACAAGAAGAAGATTCTACGAGACCGAAAACCATCAACTTTCCTCCAAAGCAAAAAAGAAAAAGAAACAAGAAAACTACAAAAAAGGGAATAAAATAGAATTTCAAGACACTCTAATGTTGAATTTTTCCATTTTCAATAACAGAACAGATCTGTGCGGATATGCTCTGGTCTACATGTGAAAATGTCTTACAAACTATCTCGAAAAATCACATTGTTTTATCGCTTTGGAGAGCATTTTCTATATCAACCTACATGCACATGAATTTATAATGTTTTTGTTAAATTGAAAGGCGAGATTTACCACCGAGAGAATAAGTATCACAAGCATTATGCAAACGGACAGCTGGACATGCTTCATCGATTCACATTTCAATGCTTATCTAGATTGTATGTGAAGCTTCCCCCTGCGTGTTGCAAACGTCTTGATAAAATGAATAAACCACCATCCTGCGGAGAAAACATATAACTATAGGCTGTCTTTCCACGACGCTTATGATTCATAAACTATCTGCGTTTAACTTTCTATTCAAGACACTACACTATGATGAAAAATTCAAAGAAACTAAAACGAAACAAAATTTAAAACAAAGTAAATCGAAATTCTTCAAAAACTTGGCCAGATACACGTGAATATCCGAAAAAGCCTAGTAAAGAAAAGATGTTATTTTATCACATCAACACACTGAACAAGTTGAAAAGCAATTATTTAAAGCAGTAACCGCTTGAAAGCATTTCACAGAAAGAATTTCGTTGTGTTGTTGTTGGTGATAATTTAGTGTGATAGGTAACTGTAAAATAAATTTTAGTCAAATTTAGTCAAATTTAGTTTTTCTTTTCCACGAATATTCATTCAATTCAACTCGGTTCAAAGGGCTTAAACTCTCTCCACAGCGACAGCACAATAACAATTGATAATTGGAATGGCGAAATATCTCAAAGGATAAGAAGATGATCAAATCAAATTGTTTTCTTTCTTATCACTCCCCACACAACAAAAAAAGAAAAAAAAAAAAAATATAAAAAAAATATACATATAAAAAAAAAAAAAAAAGTAAAAAAAAAATATACATAATATATATATATATAAAAAAAAACACATACTCGCGCACAAAAACAAAAAAAAAGTGGATTTATCCAAGTAGTCCTGTTAAGGATAATATCACAGCCTTTTCATTGCAATCAGATCGTCCATAAGCCCGACAAAGTTACTGGATTTTATTTAATATATTTACCTATATTTCTTTATTTACTAATATTTGAATTTTACTCTTAATTCGAACACGCTGTGGGTTTACATGCTATAGGTATTTTGTCTGGTGCATTTGCATCGAAGAGCTTATAAACTTTTGCCTAAATCCTCAGCGGAAATTGTAAATATCTCTAAACACTTAATTGATCGATATTGAGGGAATTGCGCGAAAATTTGAAAATAAAAATGGATTAAAAGTTTGCTTTAAATGATTTCGTCAATAATTGGCCAGGTCCGAAAAAACCCATACGTATGCTTTTGCCTTCACCATTCCAAATATTATGAAGCTTCCCATATACCAAGCATACCGTCACATCTTTCAAAATATATATGCAGAGTGGGAGCTTAGCCACATACTCTTGCATCTCTATCTTTTCGTTGAAGTCATTGTTAGGACTGTTCGACCTGGCATCACCTACTCCCTTATTTCCCTTGGCTAGTTCAAAAATCAGCCAAATTTGACTAGATCTGAGTCCACTCTTCTAATACCTGTGTACACGTGCACTCTCTTAATTGTTGTAAGATTTTGAATGGAAGCAAAAGTTACCCTCGCGCATCCGGCTGAATCTCAATCTACCGTTTGCTAATTGAAAATTTACAGTTGAAAACTCGCAACGTAATGATAGAATTGAAAACACATTGTATTTTCAAAATTTTTTGTACAAAAATTTCATGAATCCCACTTTCAATCTTATATAAAACTCTCATAGATTTGTATGTATTCTTTAGTTATATTAATGGACATTTTATATACTTTTTTGATTACGTGATATTCCTGTTAAGTCGAAGAGAGGTTTTTTCAATTCATTTCGTCTTTTCAGCTTCAACACTGAATTGTTTATTAATTCGTACTAACCTCTTGTGTTATTTCCAACTCATGTTTTGCATTCTCGTATAAAGTCTCCAATTCTTCCACCTTTTGTGCGAGACCCGACTTTTCCTCCAATAAAGAAAGACCATATTGAGCGGACTGAGCGCGTTCACTGGTCGCCTGATCAAGTTCGCGTGTTAAACGTTCCACTTCTAAACGCAACTCATCTACGTTTTTAGGTAAATCGGCTAAGCCGCCGGCTCCCGAATCGAGTGACATGCTAATGAAGACTGCGGTATCGCTCGTCACGTATACTAGGAAGTTGAAAGTATAGTGTGTGATGTCAAAACAGTAACTTTATAAATGTGTATATTTAGTATGCTTAATACGAGCGCACATATACGTTAGGGATGATAAGATTTTTTCTTTTCTTTTTTTTTTTACTTTTATGTAATCGCTTTGTTGATGGACGGGCACAAAAGGGAAGGTTTATATTTTGATGGATGAATGAACACGAAGAGAAATTTAAAACTTAAGCCGAAAAATTCCTGTGAACTCTGCGTGTTGACAGTGAGATTTCCCTCGCTGATATTTAAATTAGCATTTTTAGACAAACAAAAAAAATTTAATAGTGATAGGTGTGGTAAACTGTAGTGGGCGGAATCGTAATGATTTTTTGTTATTGATCGCTCGTCGCATTAAAATGTAAGAATCTCGTTGTAATTGGAGGGAATGTTTCCTTTTTTTATTATTAAAACTTCTTGAATCAGATTTGGACGTGTTGTTACTTTAATTAAATGATTGATATGATATGCTTATTCTCGTTTCTTTTTTTGTTTATTTTTATTTATTTTTGTAAATTTTCTCTTCTCTGCATAATTAACATTCTTTTTGTAACTCTTCTCTTTCTCTTTTTTTCATATTTCGCTTTGTAGTTGTGTGAATACTCTTTCTAAACTTAATGCTCTCTTTTCATTCTCGGGAAGCAATGAAAATATGCAGCTTTTTTTTTTACTTTTTTTTGATTCGTTTCTTTACAGGTTATTTTATTATGATCTATGTTTTTCCTTTCTATTAAAATAGTACTTCAACTATTATTTCACACACAGCGCCACAGTGCAAAAATTGAAATACGCAAAGCTACGTATACAAATTTCTTTCAATATTGAATCAACAAAACTTTCCAACACAATTATTTGCAAATTAAGTTAAATAAAATGCTAGAACTCGGAAACTATTGAGGCCCAATAGTGACATCACAATTTCTTTGCCTTCTCGACTTCTTCTCTTCCACACATTTTTCACATTCAACTTTCTATTTTACATATACACTTATTTGTTGTTTATCTAAACCCACGGAATATATATATATATCCTTCCATTTATATGGCAAATCATAAGTATTATGAAGCAAATAAAAATAAATAATGCACTTGAAAATTGTGTTATTCCAAATATTAAGCTTCTTGTAAATTAAAAATATATTCTTCAACACGTCTCTTCTTTTAATGAGTGAATGACGGAATGCACAAAGGTATGCCACAGATTCGTGTGAATGCTAATTAAAGACCAAAGATTAGGACAAAATGCGAGCGACACTCTTAAAAAATGGCGAATTTTCACTAAACCAACTACAAAATCAGACTAACACTGTTGCAAGCGGTGCAGCCGTTCATGCGAGATAGCTTCAGCGTTGCTACCAAACGTAGTAAGAAATTTCAATTTTATACAACTCTACATCAAAAAACCTCTATTTTTATAAAGCTTTTTATATTTGTAAAGCTCGTACATGTCTTTTTTTCTCAAAAGGTAGTGCCGTGTATATTTTGTTGCTGTGAAAGCAGTACAGCTTTACTCTAGTAGGAAAAATAGCTTGTACATCCAATTAAGAAATTCTTTATCAAACCTGTTAAACAAAATCCACGTTATTAACTTGCCATTTAAATAAACGTGTCAGGTTATTCCACAATTTGATAATAACTATTTATTTTCTAAATGACATTCCAGGTGTTGTTCAAGGCGAGATGCAGAAGTTGAGATCTTTTCGCATTAAGGACACTTCCAATCTTTCAATTTTTTTCCGCCATTTCTTCCCATTTAAGAGATATGCTCACAACATTTCTGTTACTTCGTCCTGTTTAACAGATATGCTCATAGCATTTTTGCTACTTCGTCCCATTTAACAGATGAGAAAGATTTTTTATTCATAATTTTTCTTATTTATTAAAAGCAACTCTGGGCTCTCTCTATTTACCGTACATAATACTTTTTTTATAAACAGTGTAAAGGAAAAAACCAGTTAACGGCTTTTTATAAACCTTGTAAAGGGAAGAAGCAAAAACGGCGTTTAGCCATTTTAGGAAAAATCACGAATTTCTTTGTGATATAGAAAAATTTTCAATAGAAGTCAATGATTTCCTGTTTATGAAATTTCTAAAGGTGATCCACATTTCGTGGCCTCCTAGCATGCAATAATTTTGAAGAGAGCTATCCTTCTAAATCCAATAAAAAAAGAAATTCTGCCCAATGCCAATGCAGTACATTATGCTCTTATTTTCCTTAAAGTTACTCTTTTCTTGTTCAACTTATTAAGTAAAAGAAAGCTGCGTTTGCTAATATATTACTATCCAATGATTGTATGATTAAAAAATTTTAAGAGATAATTCAGTTTTTTAATATGCAATACAACCTTTGCGAAATATTCAAATTTTTTTTTGAGGAATTGTTTAAAAAACAAACGATTTACAATGCAACAACACAAAAGGCGTAACGTATGAAAATGCAATGTTGCCAGAACCAATTATTAATAGAATGCAATGGACGATGTACGAATTTGAGAGGAGAATGTATATGACAAATACGTTGTGTGATTGCTGTTGCAAATTCTAATTTTTGTTTACATTTCTTACTTACTTTCCCTTTTACCGAATAAAAGTACTTTTTATTTCACTTTTTAACGAATTTCTCTTTTGTTTAGAATTCAAAAGAATGTACAGCGAATTCAGGGAGGTACAGCGAATTCAGGAAGGTACAGCGAATTCAAAAGAAAATATGAAAAATTGAAAATCCTCTACCATGAAAAATATCAACTGCAGTAATCATAATACTGCTTGCCATGCACGTGCTATTGTTTACATTTCAAAAATAAGACTATATGTATATATGAAAGTAAGGCTTCGCCAAGCAAATATTCGCTTAAGAAAGCTATTAGAAATTCCGCTTCTTTGACGTTGCATTTCTTTAGTTTTATATGTGATGTGTTGTCATTCCACTCGTTGTTTTTGCAGAAGAAGAAAGTTAACATTTATATCACATGAATATGAATTAACGAGAAAGAGCAAGATAAAATTGCTTTGAAAAGAAAATGCTGAAATCTGCTGTAAACGGATTATACGTAAGTGTTTGTTTTATTAAATTCCAAATATTTATGCCAATATCTTGTTACAGAAACAATGTCAAGCGCATTCGAAACGGTATCTCCATTTGATTCCAATGGTTGTAGAACAAACTGGAAGGGGCGAACGTGCTTATGACATTTACTCACGTCTACTTAAGGAGCGAATTATATGTTTAATGGGACATATTAACGATGATATAAGTTCTTTGGTGGTAGCTCAACTTTTGTATTTGCAATCGGAAAATGCAAACAAACCGATACATTTATATATAAATTCGCCGGGTGGTGTCGTAACGGCTGGACTTGCGATATATGATACGATGCAATATGTGAAACCGCCTATTGCCACATGGTGTGTTGGACAAGCTTGTTCAATGGGTTCATTGTTATTGACAGCTGGAGAACCTGGAATGCGATATTCGTTACCAAACGCCCGAATCATGATTCATCAACCTTCTGGTGGCGCTCAGGTGCGTTCAATATAATATGAAGTTACCAATATGTTTCAACAAATTTGCGTATTTTCACAGGGTCAGGCTACTGATATACAAATTCAAGCCAAAGAAATTATTAAACTTAAAGAACAACTAACTAATATCTATGTGAAACACACTATGCAATCCTACGAAAGACTCCACGAGCGTATGGAGAGAGACAGTTACATGAACCCTGAGGAGGCTAAAGATATGGGTCTTGTTGATCACGTTCTGGCGCATCCACCAGCACCAGACACTAACAGCATTACAGCTCCTACGTCTGATGAAGAGGATAAAAAGGATAACTAAATTGGTTTCTCGGCATATTGGAGCTGAAGCAATTTGACTACCAACTGTGATGATTCCACAGTGTTTATTTAATAATAATGATTTTTGTACAGTTAAACCTTAAAAATATGCTAAGACAAAAGAGCTGGTGATGGTATGATTTTATTGATGGATGACTCCACTGTCCAGATTATTGTTCATAGGAAATATCTTTGGGTTTATTATGTCTTATAGAGAACATAAGCGAACTCACACCTACGTCATACTTATGGAAAAGAAGGCATTGTCAGTATTTCCTTTGGACCAACGTCGTCGTTTTAACAAGCCTGGATGCAATTTATTAATTCAGTACATGATCAATCAAAGATAGGGAGACAGCACACTTTTCAACTTCCACTTTACCGTTTTTTTTGTTTTCCTACAAATTTACATTGTACGTCACCCAACCGCCTTTCATCTTCGATCAGTAATATACGATATCAAACGCAGCAGAAAGCTTGAACTATTCGTTAATATTTAGTTGCCTCAATTTCAATTAAATCTTTGTACACACAGGAAGCACTGACAGTACGTTCTTTTTTCAATGGTTCGCGTGTAGTGGCATCCGTCCTATGTAAGCCTAAAGTTAGACAATCAAATTCTCCATGACCAATAACTCTGATATTTCTATCTTTTTTTTTTGTAACCAATGTGATCTCCTGCATCAGCTATATTAAAAAAAATTTTTCGAATTTGTCTTTATTGAGTAGCTAATGAATCTTCAGTGCAAATTATTTCAACAAGAAGCGAAGACATTGTCAGTAGTTATTTTTTTACAAAGTGGAATAATAACGAGCCTAAATTGTTTCTACATATCTTACTTACTTACTTTTTTCTCATCTGTTTTTACCTGAAATAATTTTTAAAAATATCCTACTTAACTAGCAGTTTTCAGCATATCTTGCTGTACATACTTTGCCAGTACAAGTCAGCATAAGCAAGTGATTTGCACCCATAGCAATATCTCGATTCTGTCAGGATATCACTCCAATGCTGAACACGTCTAATCAACTGAATTATGAGACCATCCCTACGAAAATCATCATCAAAAAGGGAAAGACGGCGAGAATTTTAACGTATTATATGGTTAATCAACTAAATGGAATACAAAGCAGGAACTACATTCAAAATTATCGTCGCCAAATGTACCGCTGTGGTCACACTAGTGAGAATATGCCTAACCTCACTCTAAATTACCTTTGTGCACGTTCAACTTCAATATTTTTGCAAACGTTAAACGACTGCTTAAATTCGCCAAATGCAGAAGATTTCATTCGAGTAATAAAAGTTACATGTTAATTTTGGACCTCACAAGTTTTTTGGTAGAAATTAGGTGATAGACATCATTTAGGTTTCTGCACACAACTCTAAAGGGTTTAAACAGCTCCTATTTATATTTACATTGACTCGGCTTAATGAACATAAAGTCCGGTTAGGGACATTATAGCTTATCTCACCAAGCAATTTGGACGAATCGACAGTACATTAATTAACTTAAATAAGAAGGAGACATCAAGAATAAATTTGTAAATCCATGATAAGGAGACAAAGAGGCAAGCGGGTCCCAACCCAAATTCCTAAGGGCAAACAGCAAGAATTGCTTTTGAACTGATTCAATTGAATCTACATAACACTTATAAGCGGACCGCCGAAGTATACTCAAGTATTGGTCCAACTAAGCACATGTGTAGCTTTTTTGTAATGTAAGGATCCTTCAGCTCTTTGCTTTGCCTAAAGAAAGCTGGATGTGCAAATTAAAACGTAATCTTTGGTCGAATAGAACCCCTAAATCGGCGAATCGGTTTTCCGACTTGTATGAGTCAATGAAATACATAGTACTGAATGACTTCCTTCTTAAGAAACAAAGCTTCTTGCATTTTTTAAGATTTAATTTCATAAAATTTAACAAACACCATGTAACCAAATTATTTAAGTCAGTTTGAAGCTGCTACGATTGCGATTCCAAGGAAAAGGAAGAAGACTGTTTAACATCGTCAGCGTATATTAAGATCTGGCTGGATTTAATCAGCGAAGTTCTCAGCAAAGAGATTCGAGGCTTCAATATCATCAGAGAACTCAGAGCCTTTGAAAGAAACATGCGAAGGATATATGCAAATTTTTTTTTTGGAGTTGACAAACTTAAAAAAATATCTAGGATTAACAAGCGGTGAGGATTCCATCAATTGAAGGTATTGGCCATAATATTGGCTATAATATGCTTTGATGCAGAAGAGGAGAAGATAGAAGAACGGAAGAAGCTCTTTTCATAAATTTTTTCAAAAGTTTGTTTTCCCTATTTTTGTAATATTTAATTGTCTTGTTGAACCTTGGCGGGTACCTGGATCGGAACCGATGCAGAAATACCTAGGTTTAATACATTATAGAATGAAGGCAGTAAGGTTTTAATATTTCCAGTAGAGAAATCAAGCAAAGGAAATAAAAAATGGATGATAAATAGGGATCCTCAGGTAAATTAAAAGGTGGACAGCGATTAACTAGCATCTAGAAGTTGGCAAAGCATAGATCTGGTCGTCTGTCACTAAAATTCGGAGTATGGTTGTATTGCAGTAAATTACGAACAAATAATTCATTGAAAAACACAATCGTTTTATCAGATGTTGAAGCGGGTACCATACCAAGTGACTTGTGGCAAATTGAAGTCCCCCAACGCTATGACTACACCAGTATGTTCTGCCCTCATCACGGATGCGGGTAGAACGTTTCTTATAAATGAAGATATCCGCATTTGGGGGAATGTAGGAACGTATAACTATTTATTGGCAATTTTCACCTGAATGGCAATAAATTCAATGTCGGGAGGAGTACGAAATTCAATGGAATAGGACGGAACCGCAGCAGATATGGTAATTAAGACACCACCACCAATGCGATCCAATCGATCTTTTCTGAAAACCAGGAGAGAATTGTGAAAAAGTTCCGACGACTGTAAATCAGGGTTTAACTAAGTTTCGCTGAGGGGCAAAAGGGAAAATTCCGTGTTCTCTGAGTTTCGGAAAGTAGAGCGAGTTTTCAAGTTTAGCCATCTAACATTTTGGGCCCAGCAACTTGGGCCGACGAAACATTTAGTTTGTTAAGAGTGGAAAGGCTACCAAATTAGTATTGCGGAGTCAACCCCGAGTAATGAATTCCTTAATTAAGGTTCCAACTGGCCTCGATGGTTTGTTTAGCAAAATTTCCATATACTCAGTCGGAACTAACACTTTAAGAGACGAGATAGCTCTAGGTTGGGATGGAGTCAATTTGCAAATGCTTACACGTTTCAAATTGACAGATGGGACTTTTACAGCCAGATAACTTTTTATGTTGTTCACAGACGCCAGTTCTCACACGAATATTGCTTCCCTCTACTGACGACAAGCAGAAACAATAGGGTTTGCAGGTAGAAAGTTTTGAGTTGGCGAGGACGATAGAACATCTGATAAGTTGGAAACAAGTTTGTGAAGCGAATGCTTGGACTCACCTTATCAACAAAGCATTACGAATTTCATTTAGGCTAGTGTTGTTATATGTAATCGTGTGATGTGATAAATTTAATAAAGTTTGAGCATAACTACATGCACACACACACACGCATTTATAAAATCATTCTGTTTGTATCTAAATGTGTACGCTTCCGTGGCATAGTCTGCCCTTCTTGGTGCTGCTATTGTAGTTCGCATTCCCTACAGGTGTTGTTTACATTGCTGCAGCTCCTTTTGTGGCCGATATTCCAAGCTTCTGTCCTTTCGGGAACTGTCACATGGGTTTGCTTTTCCGCGGTATTGCCAATCACTTTTGTGACTCGAAGTGAGTATATAACAATATTATTTTAAAGCTATGCTTGAAATATACTTAACAGGCAGCAAACAGGTAGATAGATGAATACTCACCTTAGATCACTTATTTAGAACGATTGATCGATCGATCACTTTATTAAATTTTCTCCTCTTTTTATACTAAATTTTCGTCTTATTGCTTACATATTAATTGTTTACAATATTGCTTAGCCCAGTGGAAATTATAATTCCCTGGAGCGAATTGGATTCTAGGTAACGCGGCACTCTTTCAATTGCACGATTTATTCTGTACACCCTTTGAAGTGTGCCAAATTCTTAAATTTTGTTTATTTTTCATTTCCAAATTTTTAATTTGTATCAATACGCGATTCGTATCATTGAATGTGTACCTCATTGTACTTTTAGTTCTAGAATACAGCCTTTGGGTCTATATAAATTATAATAATAATAATAAGTGTTTACTTTACGTTACGTACGTACAATACCACAATACCAATCTGTATCAATCACATATGAATTGACTTTATCATAAGTATGACTACACCTGACCCGGTAAAAGGCTTTAGTCGCCGTGCATTTAAAAAGGACTCCCACAAACGTCTGATAGTTTTTAATGGATTTCTTCTGGTATATTTGATAGGCCAAATGTCCTCCTCGTCAATTACGATGTGCATTAAGATGAGGTCAATCGTTCAACCTGAAAACGCCTCGATAGTGTAATGTATCATAATTTGGAAAATGGACTTCTTTTGGTCTATTTGATAGATCCAATTTCCTCCACGAGAGTTGCAACTTGCATTAAATTCCACCTGAATGCTTGGAGCTACCGTGTCAGTGATCACGTCACCGTCATCAAAATTACCATAGGCAAGGAGATTAATTTTTCAAAAACTTATCGCCACATTTGACCCCCGAGTTCAATTTCATCGCACATTGATTTCACTTTTCGGAAATTTAAAAGATTGACACACCTAATCCCCGACAACTCCTTCGCCGTTACGATTATTTGAAACTTTTATTTTATATATTAGCTTTCAAGGAACAATTAGGGCGAAGATGTTATTCGCTTAATGCATTTGTTCATCAAATGTAACCGATATTCGAAATATTGTTATCACTTCAATTTATGTCATTGTAGAAGAAGAAAGTCAACCGATATTACAACTCAACTGAATATGAAATAACGAAAAAAATAATTACAAAATTTCGTTGAAGGAAAAATGTTCAAATCTTTAAGTGTATTATTAGTGAGTTTGAATTTTACTTTTAATATATTAATTTTTGCATTATTTTTCCTTACATTTTGCAGAAACAATGTCAAGCGCACTCCAAACGGCATCTCCATTTGATACCAATGGTTGTAGAACAAACTGGAAGGGGCGAACGTGCCTATGACATTTACTCACGTCTACTTAGAGAACGCATTATATGCTTAATGGGAAATATAAGTGACGACTTAAGTTCTTTGGTGGTAGCTCAGCTTTTGTACTTACAATCGGAAAATGCAAACAAACCGATACATTTATATATAAATTCACCGGGTGGCTTCGTAACGGCTGGACTTGCGATATATGATACGATGCAGTATGTAAGACCGCCCATTGCCACATGGTGTGTGGGACAAGCTTGTTCAATGGGCTCGTTACTTTTGACAGCCGGCGAACCCAATATGCGATATTCATTGCCAAACGCACGTATTATGATCCATCAACCTTCCGGTGGTGCTAAGGTATACTTCTTCACGATAATTTCGAAATGCGATCTATGTGGTTTCTCGATTTGTATACTCTTTAGGGTCAAGCTACAGACATAGAAATTCAAGCTCAGGAAATTGTTAAACTAAGAAAACAATTGACTAACATCTACGTGAAACATACGAAACAATGCTATAGTAGACTCCATGAACGTATGGAACGTGATAACTATATGAATCCCGAGGAGGCGAAAGAAATGGGGCTTGTTGATCATATTTTGGCGCATCCACCTGGCCCAGGCACAGGCGGTAACGATTCGGGCTCTGATAAGGAGGATAAAAAAGACAAGGGGGACGCAAAAGATATGGAGGAAAGAAATGATAAGAATAATAGAAAGGAGAATGAGGATAGAAAGGAAGAAAAAAACTAATTTGGCTTTTCAATTTTTCTAATTGAAGCAATTGGTACATCACCTCTGCAAGCTTGACGCAAAGCTGAAAGATAACTGAAAACTCATTGTATTGCTTTATTTTCATTTTTTTATTTTTTATTTCTTGTTTTTTTTTTTTTTATTTAAAACGTAAAATATTAAAAATGTTATTACGAAAAATAATGTAAAATGTATAAATTCAAATTCCTTAACCAATTCTAAATCAGTTCACATTTGCATAGGGCAGTAGATGCCCTCATTGAAGATTTTATTTGCTGTCGTTTCATGTTCGCTCATTTAAATATATTTTTAAAGAATCTTAGCAAATTTTTTGTGACTAATAATTAAAGTAGTTTATGGCAAGATCACGAACATAATATAAATGTCCAAGAGAGTCAATTCAATTTACAAAAAAAAATATTTTATTTAAACACGAAATTCTCGATAATCGCAGGAACAATTCTTATAATTTCGAGATCACTTTGATGTTTATTATTATAAGAAGATTACCGATTAAGTCTTGGTTTTTTTTTAACAAATTTAGTGAGCATATAAAAATTTGCAGCAAAACCCCTAATCTAAGCTTAATTAATTGTAAAAGTAAATAAGTTTACCTATAAATTTCAGTTCAAAATAACATAAGTAAATATATTATTGAAGAGTCAAACTGTGACTCGGAATGAAATACTTCCTTCTCAGTTAGTTAGTGGCGGTATTAACAGTTAATACCGGTAGTGTTAGCATTACCACCTAATTGGTTATGAGCCAACATCAAAATATCTTTTTTCTCCTTAGGGAATCTTAACTCTCTTCCAGCTAAACGCGCTGTTTCTAATTCCCTTTCAGCTTGTGCCATCTCTAAGCCAAGCACGGGACTTTCTTGTTCACGGGCAATCCAATCCAAAGCCATTTGAGCGCGCATATCATCGTCTAAACTACGATTTGAATAATGAGCCACTACTTCCTGCCGGGAACATTGACGTTCGCGCATAGCCTTCAATGAGCCATTCCAATGTAAGAGTTGAAAAACGGTCATTAATTCTTGAAATTCCAACATCGTACGTCCTTTATTCGCTTCTAACATAAACCTAAAATATCAATTATTTTCCGTTGAAAGTGACACAAAATCAAATTAAATTAGAAGTCATAGAAAACCTGAAGGCTCCAATTCCGGTATCTGGACCGTCGCCTTCTTTCAGATTTCCTTTAAAAGAGGCTCTAGCATCTTGCACAGCTTTTTCTATGAATTCATCGGTAATGCGTCTCGATGGATGCTCGTTGAAAACTGAATTCATTAGAGCAATCTTTGCCGAACTACGACGTGCTTCAGCTTTCGTGGGACAATTCTACACAAAGCGATAATTTATTATAAATTTTGCATTAATTTATATAAAATTTATATATAAATTTATGTTGAACTTATAAATAATAAAAGCAATTAATTTCAATTATTGTTGGAGTTGTAACGTGATAGCGCACCTGAAAACTGCCAAAACAACTGCCCCCCGGTAAGGTGACATAGCACACATACGGCTGGCTGTTTGATGGTACCGATTCATAAATCACTAACGCCCCGTTTTTCAAGTCAGCACCACGGGCTTGTTTAATTTGCCAAAACTCTTGTAAAGCTTCAACAACATTAACTGAAAATTAAATGGAGAAAAGAAAGAGTTATGAAGAAATCGTTATCATTGCTTGCAGTAACTTTCGAAACAATAAAGAGCTAATCAGGCTACGATAATAGGAAAAGGAGCTACTCTGTTTCTGTCCAAGTTAAATCCTATCGTAAGTGAGAGCAAAGCTTATTAAATATATGGCCTTCTGTTGAACAAACATATACATACATCCATATTTCTGTAGTACGTTTGTATTCTTTAATAAATTCCTTTAGCAATTTCTCTTAATACCGGATAGAAAGTTGAACAAAACATCTTTCAAAGTCGTGTAAAGCCAGATGAACTCGCGAATTCGTCGTGAGCAACCACTTGTCTTAGCACGAGACTAACGTAGCTAATAGTGTCCAATAGATACTTGCTTATTAGCTTAATTATAGACACGGTCGTTAAGCCACCACGTACCACTTCTTAATTTGCTTATTTGCTTCCATAAAAATAATATACGATGATATCAATACAGGGAAGTTATGAAGATTAGAGAAAACATAGAGCGGGATTTAGTAAAGAAAAATGTACTTATAAAATGTAAATCCTTATATAATTCAAATGGGAAATGTCAAAAACATATAAGGCAGTAAATAACGAAATTTCATAGAACCGTAAGTAATCAAGTTTTGAAGAGAAAAGTAAAGTAGATTTAATTATGATGAATAAAATTACAGAAAATTCCACTTTCATATTGAACACGAATCTTACCACGATAATCATTCTCGTCATATAAGCCAGGTATGGTTGGCAAAGCCCAAAAGGGATCTTCGGGATATACCATCATCTTCAAGTCTTTTGGTATTTTTTTTTAGTAGACACACGAGATCACTTAGGTTTTTATTTATAAAGTAATTAATTCATCGTAATGTACATATATTTATATATATGTTTATATAGAAATAATGATTCGGAAATCGACACATACAATACGCTGAGCTTTCTAATTTAGGAAATTGAAAAAAAAATTCTGAAATTTAATGACATATGTAATGAATAACTCGCGTACATATTCAGTTTGCATGTCTCTATAGATCGCAAAATTATTCAACTTCTTATGGTAGCAAACTTCACATAGTAAACAAAAGTCATGTAACATTGTGAGTATTTATTTATGTTGAAAATCATATGATGAAAGTTTAGTTTGTGCCTTAACTTTTTCGTTTTCTGTTATTGTCTATACAAGAGGCACACTGTTCCCCCACAAACATGATCGAGATTATAAAAAGACTTGCTTAAGCGACTGTGAACTCTACACGTATACTTTGAAGTTTGCAGTTTCCCGATTTGAATACTCTTGTTGTGTTTAGATCCTCGATTTTTTTTTATTTTTATTTTTTATTTCTTTTATTGTATACGTATATTACAATCAAAGCAAATACACATAAAAAGTCATGTCAATACAAACACAAGCATATACAAACAAAAGTTTAAAAAAAGAACAAAAGGCTACTAATAAACTCGTTTCGTTTTCTTTGTATTTATTTTCACTCGTCTCTTAGGTTTTTCTTTATGATTTATTTTTATACATATGTATGTACATGGATAATGATTAAAATTTCAGTTTCTGCTTTCCTTCAAGCCACTCTCCTCCTTTTTTGCACTAATCAAATATACTTCAATATGCTATTAAATGGTTCAACTAAATGTTAAACGATCTTGTGCTCCAGTAGATGAGCAAATTTACTAAATTCAATATCAAACCTACATTAAATCTATGCACTACAAAGAATTATATAAATATATGAAAACATATTTATATGTATGACTTCGTTTGTGTAGTTAAAAGCCCGTAGAAACAAAGGCAACGACCAGCGCTCAATCGACACTTTATGCAGACTAAAAGAGGTTTGGTTTCGTTACGAATGCAACAAATACATACCCATATATCGCATCCAAACAACAACAGCAAATGTTCTCATTCAAACCTGAATTTAAACTCAGCAAAGCAGAAATAAAACTATAAAAAAAAAGATCTTTTTTGTTATTCGCTTTCATGTCCACCGCCGAAACACGAGGGGTAATAATAAAAAAGATCTCTAAAATAGGCTGAATGCCTTATGCCTGAATAATCAAAGCTTCTGAACTGATATAGCAATGTCCGTCCGTACAAAGTCTACACATCCCACAAGCGTACAATAGCTAGAAAACTAGAAGAAAATGCTTCAATTTTTTTTATTAATCTCAAACCAATTGAAATAGATATCGATTTAACTTTTGCTAATCCTCAGTGTCTACTTAGTTGGATCTTAGTTCTTCTTTCTTCTTTGCAATCGCTAAGTACGAAGAAAGCAAGCTGTTGCGGATTAAAACTTTTTATAATTAAAATGCGATTTTTTTTTGCTCTTTTTACATTTTCCTACCACTCGTACATTGCTCGGTATGCATTCTCGATTAAGGACAGTAACTGCGTTTGAACTTCAATCTTTGTCCAGAAACGAATTTTCCTCAGTTTAGCGGAAAAATCAACAAAACTGATCCTACCATTGATTTTCTAAGGAATACTTCTTCTGTGTTTTAATGTACAAGTTTAAGTTTGCTCTTAAATTCTTTCTTAATATAATTCCCGCGTTGCCTTCGAAAATTAGTAAATTAGTTAGAAATTCGTAGCATACTGGACGCAAACAAATTTCTGGATAATTTTTCTTTTAGCATTTTAAATGGATAACAAATTCATCAATGATTACTTGCCGACTTAACGCGAAATTTCGCATACGTTTCCAGTCTGAATCAAAATTGGATTTGCTTTGTATTGTCGTTTTATTGCTGATTATTGCTGGAATACAAATAAATTCTTCAACGTTGCAGAATTCCGTAACATACCTTTTAGAAAGGTATAAGTTTATAACTTCCTCATCATATTTTTATTATGCAACGTTGTAAATTCCCGTACAACGTCATCTAAAAACGTATGGGTTCCTTTAATATACAGCGCGTTATAAACTTCTACGTTGGGCCGAACAAATGTTTTGTTCGCATTTGTTACTATTTTATGAACATTTCAGTATAAGTACATATGGTTTTTAGTTTTTTACAACTGTCCATGAGAAGACGCCAAATTGCACGAAAGTATAATTCGCAACATACACTTATGCACTTTATGTATATATATGTACATAGCACAACGTTTCTTCTCTGTGTTTTTGCGAAGGTGTAAAATAATAAATAAACAGGTAATTACAGGATGTTTCCACCCTTCAAATAATCATGACGTGCTTACATCGATTGTATCGTTTTAGCACTTCACAATTAGTTACACCTTCGATTATAACAGGCAGGTATCTTTAAAGATAGTAAGCAACCTAGTAGCTATTAGTAGTAGCAAAGAGAGTCTGCTTCTAATCTCAAAAATCTTGAAGTGCATCCATCAACAGGTGAATATATAATTTGCCTTGTGCATATGCTGTATGTAACTGCGAATATATACTTCAAAGCGCGTTTGCTTTAATATATTTGGACCTATGTTAAATGAAGTTCCCTATCTAAACATACCTACAGATAGATCTATGTATATACTACGCTAACATTCAAATCTTTAGTAGCGGTAAATCATGAACGCTCCCTAAGTAGAACTTATTTCGCTTTGACGCCAAAATTAAGATCCTCGGCTAAAAATTAGTAAGCGCAATCAAATATTCCTGGTATAGGTGAAAACACATCCACATAAGAATTCCAATTTTGCTAGAAACTACACATTGACTATAAGAATATTTTGGAATCATATTATTCAATACGTACAACAAATATACAAAGTTATTATGAGGGTAAATATTTCCTAAATTTTTTTCTTTTGTTGTATTTATGAGCAAAAGAATTCTTATTAAAAAAGTATGAAAATGTGATCTGGTTTCTTTTTTACTTACCTCGACCGTAGCCTCTTGTATGATTGGAAAAACTTTGCACTACGGCATCAACTGCTTCACGCAATACTTGTTTGGTACGTACATCTGCAACAACATCATGCCGGAGTCCTCCGAGTCCTCCGTCTATAGTCCTACTTAATGCAGTATTTACTTGTTGTGTAAGCGCGTTAGTCGTAGCTGCAATCATTACTGTTATCGTTTTTGTTTTTCTTCTTCTTTATTAATATAGAGATTCAATAATATTTGAAGTTTTAATGGCAAATTTACTATTCGACTTAGTTGAGATTTTGGTATTATCTGAAAGTATCAATCAATCAACTTAATGAATTTTCTTATAAAGAACTTAAGCAACAATTTTTTATTCGGTTTCTAAAAATCAAATCTTCTTATAAGAAGAAGAATAAGAAGAAGAAAGAATGTATTTGCAATTTCATGGAGAAAATGCTATGGAATTAGAATGTCATCGTTGATTGTGGCCGATATAATAATAATCGATCGGAATCGTTCTTGTGCAAACATGAAGATGATCCGCACGAATATCTGGGTCGCAGATTCTCGGAAATATTTTTACGGGATTGAAAGTTATAGACAAAAACAGGAAGAACCCTCTCTGTTTTTTTCGTGTTATTCCAGCAGGGTGGAGATGAAGTGTATGCCATGGGTATCTTGAAAACTTGATCAGGTAGATAGAAAGTGATTTTGGATATATAAATAAAATCATCAAAGGACACGCTTTATAACCATTTTCTTTTTCAAGCTCAAAAAGGTCATATCGATCCATGCAGTAGTTCTAGTGTCAAAGAAAAAAAAAACAGTATATTGAGAGAGCGGATGGTTGGCAAATGCATCTTGAACAAAAACGAGGTACATCTGCGAAATAATCTTACATTAGATTGAAATATTTCACTACAGAGCTACTAACACTTCAGTCCACACAAGAAAAGCCAAAAAAATAGGTTTTTGCTTTCAAATATTTATAACCATGAAATCACAACAGTATGAAAACTTGTTGAACCTAATGTCATAACACCTAATAGCACAAAAAAATGTAGAAGCAGTAAAGATGGAATAATCGAAATACACAAGCAATGCTGCTGCTGCCACCGAAAGCAAGCGATTGCCATTTAAGTCCTTTGGAGAAAGGACGAATGAAACGAGCAATAAGGAATTCGGTATAGTGAGACGAATTGGAAAATGTTCGATTCTACCAATGTTTTTAAATGTTTTTAAAAAAAAACCTTTCGATCTGTGTATAAACATAACTATATAGATTTTTCAGTAACTTTGGACTCTGGCCTCATTTATGCAAATTTTTTAGATACAAATAAGATAAAGTCTACGCGTATGGCCCTATTGTAATTTTCCTAGCTACGGCAAGATGGTGCACTTATAACTTTGACGGCAATAATTACACCTGTCTATCTGTCTTATATAAATTTTCCGCCTTATAAAATGCGCGTAAAGACAAGTCGAATCATGTATTTACAAGTTTATGTATGCATAGAAAATTTTCAAAGAAAGCTAATATAAGTTCACAATGCATTTGCATAACAGGATAGTTGCCTGTCTGAACTATGACGATAACTCGTCAAGTAAAGCAATCAAAAACCTATTAAAAGAAACAGCTGCGAGTAGTAAATGTGTATGCACGCACGCATACATTTGTATGTTTAGCAGATGTAAGTTTTTATTATGTGAACATTATGTGCACGGAAATAAACCATAATGATAATAAAGTGACCAGAGAAAGAGAGAGAGAGAGTGTACTATGTGTGCTATACAGTGCACTGTGGAGCCCTTTTTCAAATCATTTTCTATGACTTTCTTCAGCGTCCAACTGTCTGGAAGAGAAAGAGTTTTGAGTTTTTACAAAAGCTTCTACGGTACACTTTTCAGGAGGTAATCCTCTCAAGCCTAGTATGTGCCAATGCTCGAAGTGTTATGAGATCTCCGATGCGTATCTCTAAGGATGAGGAACCTTCAACAACCGAATATAACTAATTTTCAGTATAAAATGTGATACATGACTACAGCCGATAGGCGTTGTCTGTCCTTAACTAACAGTCGAGATCTGTAAAAGTTTTTTTAAAATGCGGTACATTTTGGTACTTGAAAGCACGTTAGATGTAGCAATAAAAAATTATCCAATTGCTATTTCCCGATAGTTGATCGCTCTATAATTGTATTGCAAATTATAATTCACTAAGGCATTTAAGTTGCAAAGATCGCTTGATTATCATCCTATTAAGCAGTCAGGGACTCCTTCCTAAACTTAAAAAAAATAAATGAACATAAATGCATTGCTTTTAGTTTCCTTTTAGTTTTCATATAAATCTCTTCCACACCATCAGTGCACGGTGAGTACATTAATTTTCCCATACAATTCAGTGTAATTCAGTACAGATGTCTCAAGTTGCTAAGTTTCACACAGAGCTTTTATTTATCTAAACTTTTTCAACGTTTGTTTAAAAAGTCTTTTTCAACCATTTACTCAATTCTCTGCACTCTATCTTCGGCAAATCGAAGATACTCTACATACTAATTAATGTGTATGTATGTAAAAAATAAAAAAATTAAAAAAAATAAAAAAGTAAAAAAAAAAATAACACAAATAATTATATATAAGCATATCATAGTACCCAACATATTAAATGGCGGTAAATTGAGATCTTCAACTCATGTCATGTACGTCTGCGCACACTACGATTCGTTACCGTGAACAGACATTTGCTCGATCCTGACAAATTAAACGAGTAATTAAGTGAGTTTCTCATTTAAACGTTTGCAGGTTTAAATAACAAAATAAGATGTAAAAGCGGAAAGGTAAGAAAGAAAGGTTGGTAAACTTAAAAGCAAGATATCGCTAAGTAACCGTTAATTGCTGAGAACTATCTTTTTTTAAATGATGTCTTTTAAATCATGTCGTTTATATAAAGGCCGGAGACGTGTTAAGTGTAAGGAGTATTCTTTTCATTTATGGTAAGCGGAAATTCGCATTGGCTGCAAACTGGAACTTGGCAGATAACTTAATCTATATATATATATATATAGATATATATCGATACTTGATAGCATCAGATCAAGCTAGAATATAAGTCTGATGAGCTTAGAAACTATCACTTATTTCAAAATTCGAATGTTTTGCTTTGACTTGAAGTGGTGGGTATAGAGGATTCGCCTCAAGGTGAATATGAAAAGTTTTTTTTCCTTCGGTCTTATAAAAATATTTTTGTCTTTGCTTACTTGTAACAAGTTTTGTATGTTTCTTATTTATTTGGTTTTGCACACCGGAGACTGTTTTTTATGTTTTCTTTAAGAAGTATCGCGTGCAGTGCATATTAAATTGGGTTAAAACTTTAAATGCCGATGAGATACATGCATACGTGTGCACGTAAATATAAAACAGGATTGAAGTTATGTGCAGCTTGGGCCGAATTTTTCGATATCCATCACCTGTATTAAGTTGAGAGACAACAAAAGAAAATATATATATACATATATATATATATATATAATACACTTGTTTTGCGGCAAATTTTGATGTACGTAGGCCTGAATCAACTTAAGCGCTCATAAATGTATGAAAAAAAATTTCAAATTATTTGAAAAGGAGCATCATTCTTACAGTCAGTCGCATGTTAATATCCTCACCACAATAATAGCATCTAGGAACACTTATCAAAAACATCGAAACCATTCCATACTTTTAAACAACGCGGCCCGTTTGTTGCTCCATCTGACCCGTAAGCTGGACAATGTAAAGACTTTCACGATCGCTACTATGGAGGCAAGAAAGTAAAACTATCTAAAAAGGGGATATGGCTTTGTAAACATCGTGGGGAAGTTCCAGTGCAGCTATGAGAACTGACCGTGCTTTCGAATCTATCCAAATCTGTTATGGGTCCGCAAATAGCAAGTTTCCATATAAATGAGAAAATTGATTGAATTTTCAATCTTGAAATTTCGAAAGTTTCCGAAGATTTTGCCCAATCTTTTTTCCCTAAATTTTCTAAGTTATTTCCGTTAAATGATTACTTGCGACATACAGTCACAGTCCCATTAGTTTTACAATATTATGGGAAAGACGAGTCAACGTGAACAGTCGTATAAGACTACATTCAGATAACTAAAAAGATAAAACAAGAAAAAGTTTAGTTCAACAACACGATCAGGGGACTGAAAACAAATATATAAAATTTTAACGAACACCAGATATATAAACGTTAGTCGTTACCCTTTTTCACTTCGTCTGTGAACATTTGTCAAATTACGACTTTTCTTCTTATGACTATATTACAAGTTGTCCCTCTCTGTGATGTGTAGGCAACATTTCTCCTCGCATGTTTGAACAGGTAGTGTTTATGTGACAAGAAAAAAGGGGGAAAACTCGAGAAATCATTATTTTCCTGAACAGTTCGACCAAAACTTTCATAAAATGATTTTACAGTTTGTCGTATCATCTCTAACAACTCCTACGCACATTTGTGGGAAAACTCATGGTGTTTCCGCTAAAGATATTTTATCTTAATCCCATTTCCACCTACGAGTCACTAGTGAAAGCAAACGAAAGTGGATTCCTTTTAAGGGACTGATAAGGGACGACGAGTTTGATAAAAATGTAAAGGAATCGCTCATTAGCTGGCCCAGATTAATGGATTCCACGCTCGCTTAGAGCGTGTAATTGCTACAGAGTCTACAGAAGCGCTTAATGCCAAGGACGACATACTCCATCACGGCAATAACAAGCGACAGATTTCCTTAATGACTCGGCAAATATTTCGAGACCTTGGTAGTTCGATGCGAGCAGACTATGGTCCAAACTTTACTTCGTCTAACTACCATTTGTGTCGCTCTCTACAGAGCTTACTTAGTAAAGCTGGCTGTAAAACGGGCCTGTGGTTATAGCTTAACCCAGCTTTTCACACAGAGATTCCAGAAATTATAGAGAGATTCCAAAATGTCTTCGCTGGAAAAGCGTGAGACATGTTCAGTTAAAAAGAGAGAAATCACTTAATATATAAGAAAAGCGTTTTTCGTTGTTGGTAAAAAGAACGTTGAACTTTTTCTTCCATTCATTAAGTTAAGTTAACAACTAACCTACGAGTATAACATAGCAACTGTGAGCAGAGTGTAATAAAATAAAACACATCCGACCGTACTTCCTGCTACTAAGTAAAAAAGAAATCTTTTAATTTTTTCAAAATCCATCCCGATTCATTAACATCGCCTTCTCCGTCCAAGAGCGAACACTTCGATTTTCTCCAATGTTTCGATGACTTGTACATAAAACGATTTCGGAAGAGATTCAAAATACGCTTCAGTTTCTGCAACGATCTTTTCTTCGTTTGCTGCAGAGAAGCAAAAACCACAGAAAAACGGAATCACTTGTCAGTCACTCAGCACTGAGTTTGCAAGTAACTGTAGCACCGCCTGTAAAAATAACAGCCGCAACGGGGCAGCAGTTCGTGGAAACAACATTCACAGAGTTGAGTGGAAATATGGATTTGCAAATAATTGATGTCTTCTCCAAATAGAAACCGAACATTATTGCACGCATAGAGGCCGGAAATTTTTCAATTATTAAATTTATCCCATAGTTAAGTTAAAATTTGTAACTTACGCTGGAAAAAGATTTAGTAATAATGAGAAGATTTTAGATGGATTGTCTTTGGAGGACTGATTTTAAAAATTCAATCTGAGAGAGAAATTGGGATACGAATATAAATGAAATTTTTCCGCAGTGGTCCGTGAATGAGACAAATATTTCATAATTCCGTCCCATTGGCTGTTTGATGCACAGAAAGTTACTTGAAGAAGGTAGGAATGACCTAAAGTTCAGCTCATTTAATAACACTATGGTCACATGTGCCATTCGTATGATGGCATTAAAATAAGTGACTTCCAATATGTGAAGCACTTTAGAGCAGAAAACAAGAATTAATTCTGAAAAGTTCGCGTTGATTTTGCTAAGGTAACCAAATACACTTCTGTTTGCAATTTTCCACTGACTTTTTGAAAGTACGATAATTAATGATTGCGATTATATTGCATGTGGGAAGAAAAATATACCCAAGCGTTCGTCTCTCAACATAATGCAGTACTTAAGGAATGGAAGACAACTGAACTCAACTATAAATTATTAGCGAACTTATTAAAATTATTGCAGGCCTCACATAGAGCGTATTCTAGTTATTTTAATATTAATAGCAAATATTGTCCCTCTGTGCATTAAGCATATGATTGTCACGAAGTACCCACTTAGTATCCATCTTAACTAAAGTGCCCGGCATTCTTCCTTGTAATGATAAAAGTGTTTTGTCACTACAAGTGTGAGTAGAGGATACAAATGACTTTTATATAAGTAGAAAATTGCTTACTGCAAAATTCTTGACATGATTGCCTTCTATTAACGCCTTAGAAGCTTGCTGTTAGTGCTACCTAGAAATACTTTGCACAAAACTTTGGCCAGATGATTGACTATTGTCGTAGTGCACTTAAGTGCGCTTTTCTTTTCCGATGCATTTCGAGAGAAGCATTATAATACCTATATATACATATACAGTTTCGTATAGCATAGCATAGCGTTTGCCTAACATTTGTTCATAATTAAATTAAAATTAATTGCATCCAGATAAAGTTAAAGTTTTGTGCCTTTCAAGTGAAAGTCAGCGAATCTCTCGGAAGTAAGGAAGAAAAAATTGCTTTCTATTTCGGAGAATCTGTTCGAACGAACGGCTTGTAATAATAGTTATCGGGCGTTTTAAATTCAACTTGTAATCACTATCTCCACCGGTAAATCGCTATATGAATATGAATGTTGAGTAACGTTGACATAACCAACAAATGATATAAAGCGGTCGTAAGATGTTTTTGCGTAGCTGCTGTATATATATGTATATACAGCATATATGAATTATGTAGTTAGCTGTTTAGTACGAGTTATTTTCACACAAGCCAATGGTTGTTCGGAAGTTCTTTTTATACCCATCGCCGAAAGATTCGGGGTATAGTTATTTTGTCAAAACGTTTGCAACGCCCAGAGACTCCCCAAGATATATATATATATATATATATACTCTTGATTAGAATTAAATTCTGAATTGACTTGAGTATGTCCCTCTGCCCGTATGTGTAATGTCTGTTGTAAAGATTCTCCTGGACACAAAAATGAAAATGTCGCCTACAAAACTTGCAAAAGAATTTGAAAACTATCCCAACTTTTCAAAGATCACACCTATAACGCCCACAAGTGAACACTTTTGCTTATCACTCATATACCATATAAATTTTCTATCGAAGACAGAAACAAATCCGCAGCGCCCGATATTATAGAGCACGAATATTTAGTCTTTCTTTTTTCGTTTTTAAATTCAGGAAGTGATCAGGAAGGGGGGCAGAGTGTATGAAAGCTTCGGTTATGGCCGAATATAATTTTCTTACTTTGACATTTTGAAATGAATCTCAGGTCTGGATAGCAGAAGCGATTGTATTTGCTGAAATAATGTATTGAAACGAATGTCGTCTGATGTCCGCAAATAAAATGATTTTGAAATCTACTTGGATTCAAGTAACGCATTATTCTATCAACTAAATTTTTTTTTTTTTTTTTTGCATAATGATGAATAAAGAGAATAAACGTGATTGCATGGGCCAGCGTGTGTTAGCGGAAAAATAATTATACATAAATGTCTTCTTGAGCATAAATTTCAATAGTTTTACATGGGCTGAGAGAAACCTTTTTCTTGGCTACAGGCTTTCATTAAATTTGCGATGTAAACAACATACCTTTCCTGATTGTAGCTGGCTGAGAAGAAGGCATTCATTTACTACTTATGCATACTTTTTGCGAGTAGTGTAGCGAGACAGCAGACGACATAAAATATAAATAAAATGAAATTTACAAAGTTGCTGACAAGTACGAGGAGGAGGATGAGTATTTGTCTTTGTTTTCCTTCTTTTTTTTTTTTTTTTTTATTCTCCTCATTTTCTTATTTTTCGCCTCTTTATTATAATAAATGGATTTTTTACGAGCAAAATATTTAACTGCAAGTTATAAAAAAAAAAAAAAAAAAAAATTATCTAAACTTTAAAAACTTGTTTTTCGATGTAAGGTTTTTTTAAGTTTTTTTTTTTTTTCTTTTTTTTTTTGAACAATTCACTCAAAATGTTAATTTTTCGAAAGCAATTAATTCAACAGATTTCAAATCCATATTTCTTTATCGTCCGATGATTACATAAACAACTTTAAATAAAAAAACAAAAAAAAAAACAAAAAAAAAATTCTTACATTCATTGGATGAAAGCTGATTGAATAGTGCGTAGTAGAAAACCTCTGCTAGGAAAGATCTAATTAATAAAAAGCAAGCTTACGTGCAAAAATGAAAAAACAAAACAAAAAAAAAAATAAAAAAAGAAAACATACACTTTTAAATCAATGGCACAACAACTTGACGATTTGAAGCGGTTGCCGGCGGAACACTATAAATCACGTATGTTATTACAATCGTTTTAAATGTAAATCACTAAAGCATTTTTTCCATTGCATTTTTTTTTTAAAACCATTTAAACAAACCACTTTCGGGTTCACTCACACTCGTCTTGATCAGAGTAATAAGAAAATATTAATTTTTAATAAACAATTTTTGGAAATTATTTATTCAATTATCAATGAGATCAATAATAGACATGTAACATTTTAATATGCGCAGACAAACCCTTATAAGCACATATATCTATATATATATAAATAAATATATATATATATATATATATATAAATATAATGTTGTATATTTATAATGTAGACATACTTGCATAGATTCCAACTCGAAAAAAGTGTATTTCCGCTTTCAAACTCAAGAAACCGACAAGCGTTACGATAAAATAACTACTAACGTTGTCAACTCGATCGCATTTACCTTAAACACTAACATACATATGTATGTATGTACGTACGTACGACGTACATACTTGTCATGCATACATATTTATACATACATGTACATTCCGTTGCTTCTCGCTGCCGTTCACAAGTTGAAGCTAAATAGTCTGCATGTACTCTCGTCCGATGGAGATGAAAACCAAACCATAAGTAGAAAAAAAAAAAAAAGCGCAGAAACAGCAACAACAATAACAACAATAATAACAACAACATCACAGAAACCAAAATCAACAGCAGCAATTGAGAATGTAAACACCTCTCAGTCAACGTCGCAAACACCGCAATCGGGGCAGGCAGCTACTTGCCTTGATAGATTAAAATGAAGCTCAGAGTGTAGTCTGATTAATGACATATAGAGTTTCACATATTATGACATACAGAACGACGAAAGGACAGACTAAGTGGTCCGACGGACGCGGACATGGACGTTTGTAGGGACATATAGATAGAACAGACAGACAAAACGACAAGCATACGCTTGAGTATGTAACCCTTACATATAATGCATATATATATATATATATAGTTATATATATACTAATATAACTAAATATTTATATACATACATACAGACATACATGCATACATAGAGATAGCATATAGACGGCAAAAATACAATAAGAAAAGCATATCGCAGAACACACATAATATGACGAAGATCGATAACATTTATTGTACACGTAAATATGTATATAGCTATAGTGTAGACATATATTTACACATTCACATACACCGGTAATAACGGAGGCACACAACTCATTATTAAAGCATACAACATATATGTATATGTATGTATATATATCATCAGAGTTTCCCAGTCGTCGCTTATAAAAGCCTTTCATATCCTGTTTTCTTTCTGGTTTAACAAAAACACAAAAAAAAAAAAAATAAATAAATAAATAAAATAAATAAAAATAAAATAAAATCAATTCAAAAATTCTGCATCATTTAAAAACACATTTTAATAATAATCAGCCGTTTCGTACACGATGGCCTGGCTGGGTATTCTCATAAAAATGTCAACATTTTTGTATTGGCTCGTTTAAAGAGAGACCGTCCGTCGCAGCGAAGTTTAAACATGAAGAGGAGAATCAAACGAAACATACACATAACGGTATAAATATGCAATGAAGATTTTTTAATAATTTAAACACAACCAAATTACATACCGGTTTTTTTAATACTTAAAGATAATAATGAACACACATTTAAACATATATACAAAAAAGCACACATTCATTCACTCATACATATGTATGCGTGAGCGTTTGTGTTTGCGATGTATGTGCATCATCATCATCATCATCATCATCATCATCATCATGATCATCACACACATTACACACAGAAGAAGAATAACGCAACCGAAAAAAATGTGGCTGTAACTTATTTGTCGACTTAATTTTAAGTCTTCGAAGGGAAGTGGGTGACTGCTTATGACACAGAAAAAGAATGTTTTGTAGATACTGTATGCAAATACTAATACATACGTAGCGTTAAGCTTGTGTAAACAGATACTTATTATTCGGTTTATGTGTATGTAAACTGCTGTCCGTAGCTGTAAATTAATCAAATGTTAAACGATTGTGGTACACAGCCTTTCGATATCTGCCCGCAATCATAGATATATATATATATATATATATATATATATATACGTATATATGTATGCACGAAAGTGTTGAATTGCGCAAATACTTTGCTTATACCATAAATATATTCACTAATATGTTCCCATATGAACACTTAAGTTTTCAAATTTTCATACTTTTTCATAGCTTTTCATATATGCGAGCATATGAATATATGAATATGCATGAATGACTATGAAAATGTGAATTGTATGTAGCTAGCGGATGATAGAAAAGCTTAAAATCTATGCATTTATATGCTGCAGTAGTAATGCGTAGAAACTCAATATACATAAGAATTTATCTGCGATGCGAATTTGATTGTGAGATCGATCGATAGCTCAAAATGGAAAAATATACGACTGAAAGTATAATTTACGAAATTTAGGAAAAAACAAGCTTTCGATGAGGATCAAGGAATTGTTTACATTTGTAGAGGGCAAGGCAAAAAACAAGTCTGTTTGCTGGGGCCGTCCTTGCCGTCCATTGCATTACACGTTTTGCAATAATGTCGTTGGAGCGATTCCGAAAGTTGACTTGGTCTGTGATCTATGTTAACATCGGTTGAATTCGATCAGTCGATGTGAGATCGATCGATAGCTCAAAATGGAAAAATATACGACTGAAAGTATAATTTACGAAATTTAGGAAAAAACAAGCTTTCGATGAGGATCAAGGAATTGTTTACATTTGTAGAGGGCAAGGCAAAAAACAAGTCTGTTTGCTGGGGCCGTCCTTGCCGTCCATTGCATTACACGTTTTGCAATAATGTCGTTGGAGCGATTCCGAAAGTTGACTTGGTCTGTGATCTATGTTAACATCGGTTGAATTCGATCAGTCGATGTGAGATCGATCGATAGCTCAAAATGGAAAAATATACGACTGAAAGTATAATTTACGAAATTTAGGAAAAAACAAGCTTTCGATGAGGATCAAGGAATTGTTTACATTTGTAGAGGGCAAGGCAAAAAACAAGTCTGTTTGCTGGGGCCGTCCTTGCCGTCCATTGCATTACACGTTTTGCAATAATGTCGTTGGAGCGATTCCGAAAGTTGACTTAGTCTATGATCTATGTTAACATCGGTTGAACGCGCGGAGCGATAGAGGGAGATTTATTTTGCATCGAGAGAAACGTTAACAAAATAGCTAAACAATATATGGACTGCATAAAATATTATTATTATTATTATTATTATTATTATTATTATTATAAAACAAAAAGATATTGAGTACTAGCAACACAGGCTATCGGCGCTAATTTATAAAAGTACATTAGATATTGAGTCTAATAGTTTTAATAAAGTACTATATTGTATTGCTATTCTGTTCCAAACAGGAAAAGTTAAGGTAGTCACAGAGAATGTGCTTTATAGTCGGGAAGAGAGGGGCAGGAAGCCTTCTTCAAGATCCATTGGTGAGTTGCGATTGTACGGTCAAAGGCGAATTCTCGAAAATGTTTGCATCTTGATTTTCTCAACATTTATTGGATAAAAAGGTGGAATAAATTGAGGGTAAAATAGAAGAGTAGTGCTGACGATCGTCTTGTAGATTTCCTTCTATAATTTTGCATCGAGAGAATTATAAGCAAAATGACTAAATAACATATGTGAAAACTTCTGCAAAGTCCATTGGTGAGTTGCGATTGTACGGTCAAAGGCGAATTCTCGAAAATGTTTGCATCTTGATTTTCTCAACATTTATTGAATATAAAGGTGGAATTAATTGACGATAAAATAGAAGAGTAGTGCTGACGATGGTCTTGTAGATTTCCTTCTATAATTTCGCATCGAGAGAAGCAAAATGCCTAAAGCAAAATGACTAAACAACATATGTACTGCATAAAATAAAATAAATATCATTGAACTTGAATATCAAATTTATTCTTCTTCTCGCTCACTCACTCAGTGATAATGTTGTCGTTGAACGAGTTAGTGGCATATTTTCCTTTCAAATGCAGGGCCTTAGGCAAAGGAAGAAACAGTCGATAGCGTTTATCGAATTTTTAATTCAAACAAATTTGCATGAAAAGCTTGTACGTGTGAAAGTAATCACGTAAAGACCTCGTTATTATAGTGAAATGGCGGGTATTATTAAAAAAAACACTAATATTTGGATATTTACGAGTATTTGAAGCAGAGGTGAACTGTGCGGCTTTTGTAAGAAAAAATTACTTTGTTTTTTTGTTTTTGTTTTTCTGCAGAAAATCGCTGCTCTCCCCACTTAGTCGGTAATTGTCCGCATAATCATTAACACTATATAGCAAAAGAAAACAAATTTATATTGAGTTTCAGATAATGGCAAAAAAAAAAAAATAAAAATAAGGCGAAAGAAGCACTTTTGCCTGTCAATCAATGTTTAATATTAATGAGACCGATATTAACACAGTTTTAAGTCTTAAGCATATAAAAGCCGGTGTAACACGCACCTAGAGTCTCAGTGCAGAGAGTATGAAAAACTGGTTTCAATTTCTTTGGTTAACGTCGTTGGCCTTCCGGTCATACGCTGTCCCCCGAACAACAAATCTAACAAAGTCATACATCATAACTAATTATACCGTGAATTTGGTGAAAACTGTACACACGATTTTACTTACATGCAACGCGAAAGGTATACCAGATTAGGTGAACACTTAACATTATTCACAATTCACTAATGTATTGCATAGATTCTCAAATTATTGCCCGACAATTATTCGATTGGAATCATTTCGTTAAAATTTATGACGTAAGGAATAATTTCACTTTAAAATCGATTAGCGAACAGGATAGATCTCGTGCTAAAACAGCAATTATTCTCAATTGCGAATGCAAGGCGACGCAAAATCTTATTTTCGAAGCATCACAATTCCGTTACTTCAATAAGACGTATCAATGGCTGTTGTGGGATTTTCATAACAATAACTGCTTTAACCATTTGCAACAACCTGGTCTGAATTATTTAGGACCAAATGCTCAAATTGTGGTTTTAAAGTATGAAGAGCCACATTATCTGCTTTGGTGGGATGTACACTCCAAAGGGCGTCATTTAAAAGCTGATCTCGAAATTCATTTGGTAGCAAAAGCCACTTACAGTAACGAAACACTTCAATTCGTAACAAATAACGATATTAATGATATACAAGGTATACGTTACAGAGGCGACTTTGAAGGATTAAAACTTAGAGGAGCTACGGTGGTAAGTGCCATCATGTCAGAACAGTTGTATACAAATTCATTCATTCCATCATTAATTCATTCCATTAATCATTCATTCATGCATCCATTCATTAATTCATTCATGCATCCATTCATTAATTCATTCATGCATCCATTCATTCATTCTTTCATTCGTATGTTCATTCATTCGTTGTGATATAGTTGTGGGATATAGATCTGTGTTTGCATTTATATTTTCCCCGTAAAGATCGATCAAGACAATATAACCGATAATGAGCAAATTGAACAAATTTTGTCACGCTCAAGCAAAGATCCAGGTGTTTCAGCTTTTACCAAATACCATTATGAACTATTTAACATTTTACGTCATCGTTTAAATTTCACCGTAAAATTTCGTAATGCTCGCGGCTGGGCGGGACACTTAGATAATTCAAGCTATCGGTTGGGATTTCTAGGTATCATGCAACGCAACGAGGCTGACATTGGTGCCAGTGCAGCTTATCCGCGTTTAAATCGTTTTGCCGAATTCGATAGCTTGCATGAAGGATGGAAATTTCATACCGCCTTCTTGTATCTTTACACTCCCGATTTGCATGCGCAAAGTAGAAAGGGTAACTTCTTGGCACCATTCGAAGAACATGTTTGGCTCGGATCTCTAATAATTCTAAACTTGGTCGGTTTAGTTTGGATCGTTGAGGAGCGTGTAAAAAGCTATTTAACTAAAATAACTACTCGGAACGTGGAAGTATTTAAAGGAATTGGTGGTCGTTTTGTGATACCATTTAACATTCTGGCTGCGATATGCCAACAAGGTAAAAAAATTAATAAATAAAATAATTTTAATATATATTTATATATAAATGTGTAATAATGTATATAACATAATATTAATACAAATAGTAATATTTTTACCAAGGTCTAGACCCCGTGCCAACTGGAGCCTCAGCACGTGTTATTACAGTTACTTCATTTCTGTTCTCTTTGGTTATGTATAATTACTATACATCCTCGGTAGTTGGAGGCTTATTGAGTGCCACTGATAAAGGACCTTCCACCGTAGATGAAATCATATCCAGTCCTCTCCGTTTATCTTTCGAAGACATTGGTTATTATAAAGTAAAATTTCGAGTGAGTTAAGATGCGGGAAAACCCTAAGCAATAAAAAGAAATATCTTCTTCTTTTTTTTCATTATATAATATTAGGAAAATAAAGAGCCTAGTATTGCTAAACTGTTAAATAAAAAAGTACTTCCACCTCGTGACCCCTACGATTTGCCCGTTTACACAAATTTAGAAACCGCTATACCATACATACAGAAAGGCGGATATGCTTTCCATTGCGAAGAAGTTGACGCTTATCCTGAGCTGGCTAAAATTTTTACAGACTCTGAGATTTGTGACTTACGTGCTGTATCCGGTTTACTGGGTTCCGCGCTAATGAATTGGATCGTACACAAGAATAGTCAATACACCGAAATATTTCGTCACATGTAAGTCATAGCAAAATGTATTCTCTGAAATCGTGTATTGAATGCAATTGATTCTGATATCTCGATAATTTGACACTATGTGTTGTTTTAGTTACACTAATGCATATATAAATATATATATGCATATATATGTTTCAATTGCTCGTATGTTATACATATTATATATGTATATATGTATACACAATATTACAATTAGCTATAAACTTTTTGAAAAACACACCCACATAAAGTTAAAAAAAGGCGTATATGTCATATTTCCAGTGTGACCCAGGCTCAAGAAGTAGGCTTAATTCAACGCTTGCTGAGGCAACGCCGACCAAAAAAGCCGCCTTGTCAGAATCTGTACACAGTGTACCCAGTTAATTTATCTGGAACGCTTAGCGCATTTGTATTGTTAGCAGGTACACGAATTCCTTAAATGCCCAAAGGAACACAATTTAAAAAATAAACTTTTCGTTTTGTTGAAATTATATTTTAAATTTCAGGCTCAATAATCATCTCATCAAAAATACTTTTGCTAGAGATTGCACTAAAGCGCTATTCGAATCGATTACGTGGTCAAAAAAATTAGCAAACTATTAAGAATCGAAGCTTCTCTTTGAACAAGCAGCACAACCGATATTTTTTTATTATAGTCGAACAAGTCGATCTTTTTAATAAACTTCAATAAAAATCATCTTCAGCTTTAATGTTACGGCTTTGTTGATTTTTAATTTGATCTTGAGAGCTATACATATGGGCCACTTGCTGAGCAGTAGTTGCCATTTCCGCTGATTTATCGTCTCGAATACGTATGAAGCGTGGAAAACGTAATGAAATGCCCCTTTCAGGATCAACGATACCTGCCGCAGCCTTGTGTATGGGACTAAGAGAAAGATCAGCACATTTTATTTCCCATACTTGCACTGGTTCCAACCAATCATCTGGCTCCAATGAGCTATCGCAACAAACGTAAGACTTTTTTGCCGGTAAGGTATAATTTTTAAAGAAGTCTGCATGAGTTTGCAAATCTTCGTCAGAAAAACCTAATAAACCAATTGTATGGATAGATGTGTAACCAGCTATAAAAAATTTAAGACTGACCTGTGCCAATTTTACAAATACTTTGATATTCTTCATTGTCATGATCATAACAGGCTAACAGGAAACCACCATAGCTGCCGGTACGTTTACCTTTACCTCTGTAACCACCAATTACTACCAAATCGAGCGAGTCGCCACATCCTGATAAATAGTCTTTCTTAAGTTTAAGCCAATTACGTGATCTTCTTGCTATTTCATAGGTGGCGTCAACTTCCAAAGTCTTTACCATTAGACCCTCACAATTTCCTTTTATTGATTCCTCCAAAAACTGTTGCACTTCGTCAACGTCGATAGTGTCCACAGCGGTGGCAAACTTCCAAATTCCTTCCTGTTCTACAAAATGTTCTTTCAATAGTTTTCTTCTCTCCGCGAATGATTTTGAGACTAAAGGCGCTCCATTCAAGTACAATAAGTCGAATGCGTAAACACATACTTGCACTTTAATTTCGCCGATATCGACATTTTTACGTTTGCGGGTGGTTAGCACTTGAAAGGGTAAAATCATTTTGTTTTCCACATCCCAGGCAACAATTTCACTGTCTATTACAAATGAAGAAACCTCAGGCTTTACAAATTCCTTAATTCGTCCTATAATGTCAGGATATTTGGTGGTATTGTTCTCTTGATTACGCGAAAATATTGATATGGAGCCGTCTTCATCGCTATGAATTTGCGCACGTTCACCATCATATTTCCACTCGCAAGTAATGGCCAAGCCATCGAAACGTTCCAATACCTCCGACACACCTTTAGTAGGCTGAGCCAACATTGGTTTTATGGGGACTCCCGGCACCATCGGACAATATTCCTGCAATTTTTCTACACCATGCTCCAACAATGTAGGTATAATCTTATCATAGTTGGGACACTGGCTGCGAACAGAAAATTTTAAGCAAGGAATGCTTTTTTTAATTACGCTGTAACTTACCAATGAGCGGTTTTTAAAAGTACAGCAACTTCATCCGCTTTTTCTTTCACCACGTCTTCGCTCATTTTATGAATTTTGTCGACGTGCCGTGTTTTTACAATGGCCGTAGCAATAGCGGCTAATAAACTCTGTTCAGCTATACCAATACGTAACTTTCCCAATAAAGATCTAATAAAGAACCTAGCTTCCGAAGATCTACATGCGATATATATATCCTTAATCGGGGTGATTTTATTTTTACCCGGTGCTTTTGCTATATCCTTAAGTTTTTTAAAAACCCCACTAATTGTTAAAGGCGCCGGCTTAAACATCATACGTTGCGCCATTCTTGATTGCTCCGCTACTATTCCCAAATCGCCGATTTCATACGTTTGAGATTTAATAAAATCCAACTTACGTCCCGTCGTTTCACAGATTATCTTCATCAACGTTGTTTCCGCTACGCCAAGTTCGAGACCTTCATATGCTGGCGCTAATTGATTAATAGACAAATAAATGCTAGGCAGCAAATCATCTGGATTCAGCAAAATTATGGAACTAAACAAATTTCCTAAAATTTCAATCATTTTTAGTCGACTTTTTGTGTCTTCGATTAAATGGAAAGTACGCGTAAGAGCCAGATAAGGAGTGCTGTAAGTTATAAAATTGTAATTAATATTCTAATTTGTTTAGACCAAAGAGAGAAATTCTAAGACTAAAGTAGGATGAACACTAGCAAGTAAGACTATCGGCTGGTTTTTTTTTTCAAACGATAAACTAGATGCAAGTTCAATACTTAATTGATATTATGTTCCTTCTATGCATCTCTAGAACACTTTGAATATGGACCTTTATAAAAATGCTTGTCAAATATTCTCTACAAAGAATTCACTGGAATATTTACGTTATTTAGTCATTAGGTAGTAGTTTTTGTTTTACATGAACCCTACGAAAACAAATTTAGATAAATAAGCAGGCAAGAGCAACTCGCATGTACCTTTCACCTTTCTTCCACGGGGCATCATCAAGTGGATGGTAACGACATTTGGCCGGATTATATTCTCTGGATATAATATCAATTTTCTCTTCATTAAGCCTGACCAGTGAGACTGGTTTTGGCTTTTCCACCTCCACGTCCAGCTTAAGTTTTTTAGCCGGTCTCTCATCTGACGAGTTAGTTTTAATTTCTTTAAATGACCTTTTAAATTTAATTAGAGTTAATTCTTATTAAAATGCTTGCAAAATCATTTAAAATTTACCTCGACACTTTTACTTCATCTCTCAAATTTACTGACGTATCCTTGGGTTTAAAAAAGGACCTGGAAATATGAATGTTTTTTATTGATTTATTTAAAATTGTAGCTGCAACGCACGTAATGTTTCTTTGCGACATTTTTTAGCCAATTCTTTTTTATTTTGGATTTTGTTTTACATATTTTACAAAACGATGCAGACGTGTTTATTAATCCAAGAATGGCGGTTAAAATAAAATATCCTCAAACATATGAGTAATGTCAAATAGATTGGGTGGAGAGTTACTAGACTGTAATAAATTAGTGATGAAGGAAACTAGAAAACCGCTGTATTTCTATTATGATTGTTATTATTGAAATCATTTATTTATTTACTTGTTTTGTTTTTTGACCTATTCCGAGGAATTTAGGCGTGTCAAGGACGCAAAATTAGTAATTTAGCGATTTTAAATTCAACAACTGTTTTATAATTCCTCTATTGTGTGAAAATAATTTTCGAATTTTTATCTGATAATTTCAAAGAAAGGCTGCTTTTGCTTTTTAAACAACAAAAACTAATGATTTAAATTTTTCAGTTCGAGATTTACATTATGAAAAGTTCATTGAACGCTATCGAACAAAGAGCAGTACTAGCAATGTAGCGATTTAAAACACTGTGTAGATATCTTCACTTATGGCAACGTCGATTTTAATTGATAAGATGAAATAAAATGAAATTTTGGCAACACCAACGTATTGCATTCTGTTAAATGACAGCACCAATGTATTGCATTCTGTTAAATGTCAATAAGGGTGGCAACGCTTCATGAAATGTTAACTATATATATGCATAGTTCTTAGAGAATTTCATGTTAGAGCTTTGTTTGATAGTACAAAAGAATGTTTATTTACAAATGCGAACACAACGTGCAGTGCATAAACTAAAAGTTTAGTTGTGAAGAAAAGTTTTGTTTGAAAAGAATAAACAAATTATATCTATTATATAATTTGCTCAAAAATATTTACGCATAATATCAACATATTCACGTCATAAATAAACGCGAAGAAGAAATACTATAATAAACATGACGTCCACCAATGACGTGCGAAAACGTAGAGTAAGTGTTCACTGTAAAACGACACATGATTAAAAAAACAACGAAATAAAATTAAAATAAACTTGGCATGATTTACTAATAAATAATCAAACTCTTAATAATGTGGCCAAGCGATTTGTCTAATTTCTAAATATTTAACAAAATACACTATAGATAAACTAAAACTTTCGTTAAACACTTCTTTTGTTCAATGACAAAAATAAATGACATGCGTTAATGATCACTTAAGTGAATGAAAAAGAGAGCGGGGAAAATAGTGTGGAATATTATACACAGATAAGAAGGACAGACATAGATAAAAGGTAGAAAAGTTAACGTTGCAATCTTTACTATTTATATTTATTTGAAAATATTATGTGCTACACTATTTATATTGCTTCTAAAGGTAAATACATATTTGTTCCCACCTATATTATTCAAGTCTTCACTTAACTTCCATAACGTCTGAAACGAATTCAACAAATGGTAGTGTAATGATTTGGTTGCCCAAACTGGTTGAAGACTTGAGAACAGCAATCGTGATCATCTCATTGAACTTAATATTAGCATAAAAGCTGATTTTTTTATTTTACGTGCACTTGTATATCTGACAGTGTGTTCGTTTGCCGTTGTATCACAAATTGATCGACTTATTTTTAAAATAAAAGTGCGTCTATTTAAATAAATTTTAACGAATCGCGGAAATGTAGCGATTTGTCAGTCCGTTTACGACACCTCTTCGAAAAGAGTTCTCAAAATTGTTAAAGCATCAATTTAAGAACCAAAAGCTTCAATATGCTGCTATCGGCTACTTACAATCTATTTTGAGATAACTAATAAAAAACCTTGGGAATTTTATTACCTGCCTTGAGGTGTTTAATGTCTGTTCGATACCGTAGCTCTCTAACGTTTACTTTATTTTACTAATACATTATGACAAGATTCTGTGACATATTTATATACTTACGCTTTGCGATTTATTAAAAAACAGGCGATAACTAGGTATTTAAAATTCTTCCTGAATTTAATATTTTTTCTTTTATTTGCTATATATCGACCAAAAAAAATATATATCTATTTGCAATGTATTGTAGTTATTATCGCATTGTAACTGAACACAACGAAAATTCCCTGAAACAAATGAATTATAAACAATTTTGAACAATAACTTTTGACTTCTTTGACTTCGGCTTAAGTATAACAAAAAATATCGTCAATCGAGAAACGAGGTCAACCTTGTGATTTGTGACTCTGTTCACGACGCCTCCTCTAACAGGGTTCATGAAATTGTTAAGGAAATAATTTAAAAAACCAAAAGATTCATTATGTTACTAACGGCAACTTATAATCTTTCCTGAGATAACTATGTGTTACATTAAGTTAAGATTGTAAATTTTTCATATCCTAGGCCAAGGAGAATGGCGGTAGCATTGTCAATTTTTTCATCTATTTGTCGGTTTATTTAGGGGCTAAAATATCGAACTTAACATCAGATTTTTCTTGTCTACCTTCATAAAAGTGGCTAGGAAAGAATGGAGAATAGAGAAAATTATAAACCCATTGTTAGCAAACTTAACAATTGAATTGAATTGAATTTTAGTTACCTGGCAGTTGCTCATTTTTTAAGAATAGAGAGATGATAACCTGCTTGCAATCAGTTCTATAGATGATATTTAGCGATCTAACGCAAACAAATTTTTAGGGTCTGTCAAACACTGGATAAGGTTTCTCAAAAATCTTGTTAACTTAAACTCCTCATAATTTTTTTAAATTTAAAACAAGTAAACACATAGTCAGCCACACCGGACACCTTGTTGCGCATATGTATTACAATACAGATTGTTAGTTGATTTTTATACATTCATCTGTTGGATTAACGGTTTTTCGAATTTTTAAATTCACCAAAATTGAAATGGAAAGTTAATATTGTTTTTAATTATTTTTGATTTATTATCAAAAAAAGCAAAGCTTTAAGATTTTTATGCAAATGTGAAAAGTAAAAAATTTGTATATCAGAGATGGCCTTGAAATTTATTGGAAATTTGTTTATGCAAATGGCCACAACTAGGGCATTGACCTTCCTTAGATAGATAACAGATATCTATAGGAATTATCGTAAAGAAAAATGTTATATTTTAATTGTTTTACTTACTAGAAATCGGCTTTCATGTTAACCATTGAAGATGTCATGACATCTTGAAAACTTAAGTGTTTAAAGGTTTAAATTACGTAAAGTTTCAAATTGTCGTTTGACTTACAAGCCGAAATGCATCGTCACCTGTATTATTAGATTTTTTCCCTCGATACAATAGAGCTGAAGTGATATCAGGACGTATTTATCGGAGCGTTAAGATGCTAAAATGCTACAATAACATTACGAAAAAAACCAGTTAGAATTATAGATAAAGAGGACTTTATCCATTAAGAGGAAACGAGAAAGAAGAACAAGTAAATATTATTATTTCAGGTGTAGCATTTTGTCTTAATACTATTGCACTTTTACCATTTTTTAGATATCATTTTACTTTTAACATAATATTAATAGCTTCGTATCTATCTTCTACTGTGTACTAGCGCAATAAAGCAGAAAATGCATATATGAAACATATTTAAAAAAAAGAACATAACATACTTTAGAGAGATAAACGTAAACCTTTAATACAAATAAAATTCTGTACAAGATGCTTCAATCTGTTAACGCATTGATATGTGTTTCGCGGACTCTGATGGGGATAAGGAACTAAACAAGCCCAGACAATGCCTATCTATGTTGAATAAAAAAAAAAGACATTAAATGTAAATAAATATTAATTAATTAATTTTACGAGTGATTGTTAGTGGTTCAATGACAGCATTTGTTATCATAATTATATCGTATCTTTTATAGTAATTTAGGACGATTTACTTAATTTTTAAATTCGTCTGATAAAAAGGAGAAGTTATTCATAACAGCGTACGCTCTTCAGGATATCATGACTTTTCGAAGTTATATATAGGAAGTGATCGAAAAAGTGGCTCTATCTGAACTATTTTCAACACTATTCATTCTTCGACCAGAAGATGTGGGCGTACCAAATTTCATCGAAATATGTCAATTATTTTGGATCTGTAACACAAAATACATGAAGAAATATCAGATGCGCATCAAAAAGTATTTCTGAATCGATCAGCATAATAAAAGTTGGGACATTCTCAAATTTTTCTGGGGCTTGCACACACTCCAGACACCCCATGTTTAACATAATATAATAAAACAAAAGATGATCATCTCAAGTAAAGACAAAATGTCTTGTACACATATGTATATGTTATCAACTTTACCAAATAACCTTTCAAAAACGATTGTCACTCTTTTCGTAATACTACGAGGTACTAAAAAACAATTGCGATATGATATCTAAATACTAGGGGCTGGTTCAATGTTCTTGATATCGAGTAAACTTGCTAGCTGTGGATTATGGACTCGCTGCAGTGACTAGAGAGTCTAGAGTTGCTGATAAGGTATGTATTTTCCTTACTATCGAATTGTTCGATCGTAAAATTGCTGTTGAATCATATATCCAAGTTACGATCCAGTTTGCTCGATATCAGGAATCATAAACCGCCCTCAAATTCAAAGTTAAAACAAATACTTAGTTACCTAGACTTAGTGACCAATTCTTAAAAATTGTGATGGCATTACTTTAATCCAGCATTAACTCGCATTACTTTTGTCTTCGTCATTGTGAGATTGATGTTTGTTTGGCAAAAAAGTCATCGTTTACTCAAAACAGTTTTTTTTTATAGGGCTCTTTCCACATTTCATGTCAATACGGTTTTTTTTACTTATTTAAAGCCATTCTGGTTACGCTCTTACGTCTGTAATATAAAAGTTATAGTAATAATGACTGAATCATTGCGATGATTTATTTCATTTTCAGCTTGTTCTTTTCTGTACGTGCGCAACAACAAATATTTCCTATTACACTCGTTAAACTAAGTTCGAAAATTAGCTAAACTACAAACATATTTCAACCTTCTTCCTAAATTGTGAAGCTTTTCGTTCAGAAATTTAAAATTTTTTTTTTTTCAATAAAAAACATTCATTAGCTCGAAAATCATCTGAATTAGATCATTGATTCACCCACAGTTAGTGAAAAACTAAACAAGTAAACAGCGGTTTTAATTCGCTAAATTGATTGTAATATGCATTTAAACTGTATTGAACAAAATATATATGAGGTATTTGTAATAATACAGAATTGATATATTAGTAAATAGATCCTCATTTTGGGGTCTAAGCGAAATCTAACAATATAATTAGTTGAATTTGTGCAGACTAGTGCGCAACCTTTGCTCTAAATTGCATATAATCATTTCTTTCGTTTTTCAACACTGAAATAAATGAACATTTTAAGAGACATGTAATAATTTTTTTCAAGCAAAATTCTCTTAAAAGCTGCATAAAAATTTGACTTTTTCCCCTATACGTGAAAGGGAAAATACGGAAAATACTCTTTTTTATAATAATACTTTGACTTTTTGTTTGGTCAGTGACACTTTATTTAGCGTAAAGACGAGGCAAATTAGAGCAAAATAAGTTTTGTAATTGAAAAAAATGCAAAGAATATGAAAATTCTGAAATTGGAATACAAATTGGTAGGCCGAGATTAATTGCATAATATTATATAATATATTATGTATTATGCATGTATTAAGTGCTCTATACTCTTATCTCATTTCAAACTATAGCTGAGCCGTGATGATGAGAAAACTTCAGTTAATGCCGCTCATTTGCGCCCGGGTACATCCGTTTCCGCTAATCTCTCGGCAGGCCTGAAGTTTTCGTTCCTTTGTTTAGTTGTATCCGTTATATTATTTTTATTGGGTTTAGGTAAGTACAAATGTTATTTTCTTCTTTTCTTTGTATTTTTTTATTTATACAAAATTTTTCTAATTCCAGGATTGTACATTGATACTACAAATCCATTTTTAATGCATTTAGCCTCTAAATTTGGTTATGATAAACAGCAATACGCTGTTATTGTTGACGCAGGCTCAACGGGAAGCCGTGTGCTCGCTTATAAGTTTAATCGTAGCTTTATAGGTAAATTTAAGTTACATACATACATTAAAATTTCGAGTAAAACAGGCGGGCATAGTTATTTTTTTGCTGTCCCATCCTTCTTTTACCATGCTGGTTAAAAAGTGTGCAAACATTTTCTTGTGAATTCTAATGAAAAAAATTCTTTACAAAGATTATCGCATATAATACAATTCAGTGTTAAGTTGTGATATTTAAAAAAGATTACTTTGTTTATTTCTTCATTTTATTTTTAGACAACAAATTGGTTTTAGCTGAAGAACTGTTTAAAGAACGTAAACCGGGACTTTCTTCTTTTGCTGACAATCCTGAGAAAGCTGCTTTGTCTATTAAATTACTACTCGACGAGGCAAAAGCATTCATACCAAAGGAGAAATGGTCATCTACTCCATTGTTATTAAAAGCTACTGCCGGCTTGCGTTTATTACCACATAGTAAAGCAGAAAATCTTTTAAATGTCGTACGTGACCTCTTCACCAAGTCAGTGTTTAGTGTTGATATTGATGCTGTCGAGATAATGGACGGTACTGATGAGGGCATTTTTTCATGGTTTACGGTGAATTTTCTTCTGGGCCGACTATCGAAATCTAATCAAGCTGCGGCATTGGACTTGGGCGGCGGAAGCACGCAAGTAACATTCGCACCAACTGATCCCGAACAAGTGCCACTTTATGAGAAATATATGCACGAAGTGAAAATTAGTTTGAATAAAGAAATTAACGTGTTTACTCATTCCTATTTAGGCTTGGGTCTAATGGCAGCCCGCCACGAAGTCTTTACCAAGGGTTACAATCCGGAAGAGACAAATATTGAATCCGCTTGTGTTAATCCGATAATCAGTAATCGAACTTGGCTTTACAATAATATTGAATATAAGATTAGTGGCAAGGATTCTGGTAAGCCATCGCAAGAAAACCCTGTAGTGGATTTCGATATATGCTTAGAACTGATAAAGAGCAAAGTTATGCCCAAAGTGAAACCCAAACCGTTTTCATTGAAACAGCATACCATAGCAGCCTTTAGTTATTATTTTGAAAGAGCGATAGAATCAGGCCTCATAGATCCATTTCAGGGCGGAGAAATTACCGTCGAATCGTTTCGAAAGAAAGCTTTGGAGGTTTGCCAAACTCCCAACGACGAACAGCCGTTCATGTGCTTCGATCTAACTTATATATCAGTGCTGCTAAGAGAAGGCTTCGGATTAGGCGATAAAAAAAAGATTAAACTATATAAAAAAATAGATGGCCACGAGATCAGTTGGGCGTTGGGCTGCGCTTATAACATTTTAACTAGTGACGACAAATACAATTCGTAAGGTTTTCTATTATTACCCTAGCTAAGCGGAGTAAATCTTCCACTGGCTTATGTGTACATACCGCTCTACATGTATATAGTTTTATCAAAGTAAATTTAATTACTTAATAATTGGACATAGAAAATTACAAATTCTTTACAAATAGCAAAAATAGTGTAATAGTGCCTTAGAGTTTTCACACATATGCAAAATTCTTCAGAGAAGCTTTCCTCTTTTTTTCAATGTTTAATCAACTCTCGTCACAATTTAATAATAGTTTTAATTTTTTGTAATTTTATTTAAATTAATAGAAGATTTTACTTAGTGAATCATCTTATCACTTGAATATAAATGCAATAAAATATGATTTAAAAAATTTGGGAAACGAATCTAATGACTTTATTTCACCCAAAGCCTTCAAATGTAATGCACTTGTAATACAAATGTTGAGTTTATGCGGAAGTGGATTCACCATGTCATATCAAACTCTTGCTGATCTAAAAATGAGATTTGGCGAAAACTTTTATGGAAAAAAAATTGAAAATAAAATTTATGATTGCCAATATTCGACTGAAAATAAAAATATAAAAAATGTCTAATTAGAGAACACATTCGCTTATTTTTCGAACATTATTAAAAAAAATCTTATTTTGTGTTCCTTGTTTTCAAACTTTTCTTGGTACTATAAATGTTCTGGAACATAGCAGAAATTTCCAATGTGTCAACCATATTTGAAGTCGATATTTTCATTTTTGCGACCAGGAGAGTGCCAACAACACACACCACATAGGCGGACGTATATGGCTAAATCAACTCGGAATTTCACGCTGTCCAAGAATATACATTCTTTATAGGCGCTAAAGTTTTCTTTTAGGTTTTGTTTGAGTTTAAAAGAGTATAGCCCCATCTTACAGTGGCGGGAATAAATATTCTGAAATTGTTTTTCTTACGCTTACACAAAATATTTCGTTAAAAAGCGTATATAGATTTGTTTTTTCTGTTTTATTATTATCCATTTATGTGAGTTTTTTCAATTAAAATTTTATAAATGCAAAAATAAAGCTTTAATTTTTTCTTAATCTATGTAAATATTTCTATACGTATGCATCGAAGAGCGCTCAAATTCATTTAAAGGGAAGGTGCTTTAATAGGTAGGTAGGATAGGTGACATAAGTTTGAGAGAAAAAAATAGTAGAAATAGTGACAGATTGCTTACAAGATTAAAAACTCTTCAATATTTGCGGTTTTATATTTAGACGGTCTATGACATATTGCGGCATACAAAGGGTAGGGTTAATAGCTTTTAGGCCTTCAAAACCCAATAACGACAACGCTCCTATGCCAAATAACGTGTGAAAGATATCTGGTAGATTACCAGTACGATCAGCAAAACCTCCCGTTTCGTTGTCTTGACAAGACAGTATAAATTCTCTCAATTTTTCGGCACTTATCCAATGCAAGCGTCCCATAATTGTTAGAGATGCCAGAACCCACCAAGAATAGCATACATCGGGAAGCTTCTCAGGTCTACCGTTCAAGCCACCCGAAGGTAATTGACGTTCGCAAAGCCACCAACCCAATTTGTCTACATCGAGCAAATGGAGACGCTGGGTCAGCGAAAGGAAACCAACGCAACAATAAATTAAACCTGAAGGAAAATAGAAACTGTTTTATGCACTGTTTAAGCAAACAAAGTAACGTCTTTCTTTACCCGCATGTGATTCTGCACCGGGTTTCGAACCGAATCCTCCATCAGTGTGATTGCAACATGTCATTACAAAACTTACAGCTTTTTCAATGTCTATGGTAGTCGTTAAATCCCTTTTCAGCAATGTAAGCGTTGCTACCGCGCAAAATGAGAAACGTGTATCTACTTCACCCCAACAATCGCCAAAGAAACTTCCATCCCGCTGTTGCAGCGACGACACATAGCGTACAATAGCATCACAGTCCACCTCGTGCAAAGCGTCATAAATACATAGTATCTGAACCGCAGATAATGTGTATAAAATGTGAGGATCGTGGTTTTCGCATGGAGCAAAACCGCCAGTACTAGGACATTGACAACGCCTAATAAATTCTATAATTGAAGAGCGATCAAGACGTTCCAACTGATTCATAATATCTAAAGCTGTTATTCCCCAATATATGCCAGACATGCGGAGAAATTCAGTCATGCAAAACTCATAGTCGTTCTGATCTTTGCCGTGATTTTCAATGTATTCCACATGTTTTCCGTAAAAAAATTCTTGTGTTAGCGGCTTAAGACAATTGCCACTAACTGCACAATCCAAGTTTGCAGCCTTGGAAAACGAATTAAAATCCATTACGATTGCTTTAATTAAATTTTATGACAAATTAAATAATAATTACAAAAATGACTAATTGAGCTAAACACAATGAACACAAGAGATATGCCATATTACCCGTCGGGGTAAGAGATTTTTTGTCTTTCAACTGTTTCATTAGTCGATGTAAAGAGAAAAAGAAAAATAGAAAACATCTGTTGACTTCATTGGGTTTTTACTAAATAATGTTATTCTTAGCGCACTATATGCTAAGCAAAAGCAAAATGTGCAAACCTGAATCTCTAAGCATGCACGTTAACAATGAAGCGTCTAAAGTGAATGTTGCTTTTCAAGAAGCCCTATGTAGTGGCAATCTTTTTCCCATGAATATAAAAAAGTCTCAAGTTTTGGTAATGTTTACATAAGAGAATCTTGAAGAAGTATCTTTTCTTTCAATGAGGCGTTGTTTTTCGCTCTCGGATTAAAAAGTCCCAATGGGCAATTGTGCTACAATTTTGCTTCACAGAAATAAATAAACAAAAACATATGATTTTAGAAGGGAAAATTAAGAAATCCACGTAAATTCCATGTAAACAACAAATTCATGCAAAATAAGGATAGGCAAGTTATTGATTAGTGATAAGGAAAATTGTTTAAATATATGTAGATATATACATTAGTTACATGCTTTTGTATAATAATTGATCCATAATTTGAAAATTACCGTTAAACACCCTTGAATGATGAATAAATATCAACCTTATGGTCTTTATTGCTTATTTTTTCATTTTTCAGAAAATAATGCATTCTATAAACCAAATTTTAAATTGCATAACATAAAAATATCTACATTAGTGTAGGATAAACTTAAATTAAAGAGATGACATTAAAATTTAAAAGAAACGCTCATCATTTCTTCGTGCCCTAATTTCTTTTTTTGTTGTAATTGCGTTTAAGCATATGGTTTGTCGTGATGCGTTATTCCCATTTTCGGGTTGGTACTTCAACTTTCCCGTGTTTCTACAAAACTTTATGGGAATTGACAAGTCGCATCGTTTTGTATGTACGTATACAAATAAAACAAAAAGAAAACACCGCACAAGAAGACATAAAGAAGAAAAAAATTTAGAAATTATTTACTTAATTTATGTTTACCTTATACTAATGTACATTTCTTTTATATATTGCAATTTTGGTTTATATCATGCTTAATTGTAAGAAATGAAAAACACGTAATATTGACCATTTATTTTAAGGTTGATATTTATTCATCATTCAAGGATTTTCAAATTATGGATCAATTATTACACAAAAATATACCTAATGTATATCTAAACAATCCTCTTTATCGCCAATCAATTACTTATTGCTATTTTTTTTTTTTTTGTTTGTTGGATGGAGATGGGCTTATTGTTATTTTGCATGAATTTATTGTTTACGTAGAATTTACGTGGCTTTCTTAATTTTCCATTCTAAAACCATACGTCTTTGTTTACATTTTCCTGTGAAATAACATGGCAGCACGGCTGTCCATAGTGCTTAGTTGGGAGATTTCAACTCGAAAACGAAAATGATGGCTCATCGTGTCAGCCTCCGCTTTTAACTTGAAAATTATTAAACGGAAATTTTGAAAAATTTGTAGTTTTTTTAATATTTATTAGAAAAAGTGCTTTTTAATAGTTGCTTTCGTGCGCGCGCTTTATAAATTGACATCAGAAGTTTAAGAAAAGAATTGTTGCAACACTGGCGCATTTATTGTATGAAGGAAAATCAAGCGAAGGCGAAACGACAGAGAAGAGGAAAGTAACAACAAGAACTGTAAAGATTAAGAAAAAGCAGTTGCTGGCAACGACGTCGTGTGGTGGTGTTATATAGTAGTAGAGACACAAATGAACAAATTTTTAGAGGCCAAAGAAGGCAGCGAGAAGGAGGTATTATAAACGTGACTCAAGAATATAGGTGAAAGTGCTCATATAGCCGAAGTTACAACACTAGGCGCAACATATGGAAGGCTATTCCTAAAAGTTAATTCTCTGGTTGGCCTACGAGTTCAGCCACATAGAGTGGTGTTTAATCAGAGCTTTTTAGGCGAGGGCGTTGTTTACCAGAGAAAAAAGCTAATCATAATCCGGAACTGGGAAAAAAATACTGGAATTTGCGCTAATATCAGCCGAAAAAAGAATTGATCATCCAGCTTTATATCGATTTAAGGCCATGTCCAATGGTGAAGATGTTCTAGACAATTGGGAAGAAATAGACGAAGTTGGGGTAAGATTTTAAATAGATTTGTCGAAATAGGAAGTTGGTTGACGTCTTAAGAGTTGATAAAGTATAATAAAAGTGTATGATCTTTTAATGCGTGTTCGATAACTACAACATTTACATTTTATGTTATGTTTTAATTTACTTTCTGATGATTTACTTATGTTTTATGTTATTTAATGATATTTTAGCACTTAGTGTACGTCCTAGTGTACGTCCACTTAGACGTTATTCTTAATTAAATTTTGTTGAAAGCATACTTTTGCTTTTAATTACAATTATAATTTCCTAATGAGTTATACGATTGGTATTTTTGTTTTTCAAATAGAATACAACCCTTGAGGCATTTTTTTGAAATTTAAATTTTTATGCTAATTTAAAAGTATATTCAATCTATAAATTTCTGAAGAATTGTTTTTCGCCGTTTGCACAAGCGATTTATTAATATGCGTTATGTTTGAAATCGTTTCAGCTAACTTCAGCTTTAGAGAAACTGAAAGCTTCCTGTTCTTCAGAAATAAACCATACGGGGCACGAGACTACTACGTCAGTTAAAATTCGCGCAAACAACTCCTTGGACTCCTTCAATAACCCCACCGAGAAGAATTGTTATAAGCCAGCAAATTTGTCCTCCTTGACGGCAGATATAACCGCAATGAAGTTGTTGCAGCCTCCGTCAACGCATGACGCTACTGCATCTATTTCATATTCCATAAAATCTGGCGCTTCATCATCTGTTTTAGCCAACCAGCAGTCTCATGCGACATTGGATGATATGACGACGACATTTCAACCGGTTATGATGGTACTGCATAAATCGACAGACGAGTATCAGTCAGCCAACTATACTGCACCAATTGCTAATCAAACGGTAAAAATTCTAAGACGTCCAACACAAACGAAGGAACCCCGTTCGAGCGTGGTGCGACCGAAACAGCCATTGAAATCGTTGAAACAAAGGGAACAGGAATACGCAGAAGCAAGATTGAGGATATTAGGTTCTGCCAAAAATCCCGAAGATGAGAGCAATGAGTGGTAGGTTTATCTATAAAGCCGCAAGTAAACTGTAGAGACTTTATTATCACATTTTTTCTAATCTAGTGCTTCGCCTGCTAGCATTACAATGACGAATTCATCATCTCCACCTGTATATCAAGCAACATCAACATCTTTGAGTAATATTGCAACCAATGCTGCCTCAAAACAAAACTCGCCACGAAGTCAGAGTGGTCCAAACATATATAGCAATCATTTTCAACAACAGCAGCAACAGCAACAGCAACAACAACAGCAACAGCAACTTCAATCGACACCACAAATGCAATATCAACAAAATTTTCAATATACTCCTCAAAACTTCTATTATCCGTTACAACAACAGCAGCAGCAGCAGCCAACTATGCCACATAAACAGCAAACTCCCGCTTATAACAATAATCGCACATTAAATATACCGCTATTGAGTCAGATACCTCAAGCACAATATCAGCAACAACAACAACAACAGCCGCTTATAAAGTACCAGCAACAATTCCTTCACAAATCGCCAACACAACAGCATCATCAAAAACAGCAGCAACAGCAAAATTGGTCTCCCGTGATAGGCAGTGTATCCTCTTCTTCTCTAAGGCAACAACAACAGCAGCAACAACAAGACAGCGTAGTACGTTTGCCTAGAGGACCAGATGGCACAAGCGGCTTTCAAATGCGTCGGTAACGCGTTGACAAATCATTTACGTCGCATGTGTGTACCCCATTTGCTAAAGCATCGTGTAATCGCCGCTATCAAATTCCTTCTACTCTTCGTCTTACTTTCCTTCTTTGGGTTTATTTCGCCGTACACTTTTTTTAAATGAGAGCTAATCAAGTAAAATTATTGAACTCACACTATCCGATAATTTTTATATTTATAACTCGATAACTATATATACACAACAATCGTTTAAAAAATTGTTCTCCTTTTTTTTCGGCTCTACAGTTACAAAATAACATAAATTTTTAAGCAAAATCATTTTCTTATTTTAAACCACGAAATAAAAAGGTAAATACACGTGAAACGGAGCTCGCTTCACCGAAATTATTGAAATCAATACATTTGCGGTTTAAAGACAATCACTTGCTACGTATCTTTTGAAAATGGATCTTTGACTTTGAGGCTATAAAAAGCTTTTAAGAAATTCTTGGGCATGGTGCCACGACCCAAGCAACAAAATTATTTTCGACGTTGCATTCTCCACTTTAGAGCATAAGCTCAGCTAATTTAAAAATGATTTATAAATCCGTTGCATTAACTAGCTAGCTAGGCTAGCATATCTTGTTACATTATCTGCAGCTTTTTGGCAAATTTATGAAAACTATTTGGTATCATTCATTATTAATAGTTATGTTAAAAACATTGCAATTAATTGTATATTTTTACACAATTCATCTATCATTCGCATGTCACGAATAATCTTCTTTTCGCCAATAGATCCCCGCTTCGTTTCTACCTTGTACACTGTCTGTATAATATATAGATTGGAATTATTTTTAATACCTATGATGCGTTGATGAAATCGATTCCTGTGAAAACAAGTAACAGGTGCCTAGTAAAGGCCTATGCGAAGTATGAATTTCTTATGAAGAAACGATTCGAAAAAGGATATAAAAGACTCTCTGATATTCACATTGATTGCTTATAATTTATGTTCTTCAACATTAATTCCCGTGAAAGGGCGGTCGTACAATGCGCAAGCTTCAAAGCTGGCGTTTAACTTGATCGAGGTTAATGTTTAATCTTCTACAGGTTGGCATCTATTCTACGGAAAATGCTCTAAATGTATGCCCCACTTTCGACCCAGCTCCGTCAAATCCTGGTTGTACTCATATTTCTAATATTTTGGATTACAGTCCCAAAAAATTAACATGCATTTTAAGAGCTCGCATTCATATTATTTTTAGCGTCATGGACACTCAAATAGAACCAGATTCATTATAAAACTAAACATGAAGATTTAAGAAAAAAAAAAAAAGGATTACTTTTGTTTGGAAAGAAAATTTTGGTTTATGAAAGAAACTTTCAAATATCTTAGAATGTGAAAGAGAAAAGTACTTAGTGAAAGCGAACACATGTAAAAAATAAGAGATAAATTGAAATGCAATTTTTTTTTTTATTATATATTTTCGTGTTAAATTAATTATATGGTTTTGTACGAACGAAGGCGGCTAAAATATCTGATGTGGTTTACCTAAGTAAAAATAAATCTTTTTAAGTAACATTTAAATTGCAACAAAGAAACGAAAGTCATTTTTTTACATTTGTTTTTTTTTTTTTTTTATAAATATTTTAATAAATTTTATTTTTTTATTTATCGAGGCAAAGTTAGTCTAGTTTTTTCAAAAAGGATTCTAACATGTACTGTTAAAAAGGAATTCAATTCATAATAAATCATAAATATATCATAAATATAAAGATGAAAAATTGTTATTTATTATGAAAATCTCTATGAAGAAATTGGGCTGCATTAGTCTCCACAATTGTATTTGCAGCATCCAGGAACATCGGAAACAGGCAAACAGCGCGAAGAATGAAATCTAAAATCAATCAATGTAAAGAGAATCCTTTACCGAATCAAACGTCAGTCGGCTGGTTATCGAAGCTCCCAAAAGATCATAAAAATCACTTATAGTTATTGTTAAAATAATGAAAGCAATTGAATATTTTGAGTAAATATGATCTGAATTGGTTCACCAATAAGGCTACCGATTAGAAAAATAACGTTGCCGAACGAGATGTTTTCGCCAATTTTCCACACACATGCACACACCAACAGGGGTAGGAAAATTATTCATCTCGCTGAAAATGAAGTGATAGCAAAATAAATCGAAAATAACATCGAACGATAATGCAAAAAGCTATGTAGAAAAGGCAAAAAATACTCGGAGGTTATCAGTGAATGTGACAGGGAAAAATACGAATATATAACTGTATGATGGCAAACCTTGGTTCTAGCAACACCGAGAAGAATGTTTTTTATTTCGTTTATGTATAAATATTAAAATATTGTTTTCTATTTCAATTATGACAATTTTGAGAATTCCGGCAACGAATAAATTAACTAAGCGGCCGTAACTCATGCTCCGAATCCGATCGATTACAAATCGTGTAATGGAAATATGTTTAAATAATATGTTTAAAATTTCGACGTCAACAACAAATATGAATTCCTTTAATCGGATTAATCGGATGTATTATCAAAAAAAAAAAAAAAAACAAAAGGTCCATATGTACTTATCAGTGTGATAATTGTATTTGAGCTACAAGTGGCATATTAGCTTTGCCAATTCTTTGTAACCTACGAAAGTACGCATTCGCTTACTCCACAAAATGTATATATATTTTTGATCAGCGTCACTTGCGGAATGTAGCCTGCAACATCTGTCCTGTGTCTGTTCTGTCTCTCTTAGTTAGGATAAATCTGATGATAAGTTCATAAATCATCTCACGATCAGTAAAAAAGTAATGGTCCTCCGTTCTCGCTTAAATCATGACCTGAACAAGTTCCAAGGTTCAAATTGCAGCCGTGAATCTATCTATCGGTAGAGGAGTTTCTGATGGAAAATTCGCTTACAATTACACAAAAATAGTTTTTAAATAAAATCAGCTATGTAATGCTGTGTACAATTTTGTATGGGTTATCTGGGTAAGCGGAGAATACTTATATATAATGTACATGTGTGTTTGTATGCACTTATATGTGCAGGATTGGTTGGGTATTAAAAAATTCGACTCAAGCCGAAATTTATTGCTTTCCTGTTTTTACTGCGTTAGACGAAATTTGCGAACAAAATAGTTCTTAGATCGTCTGAATTAGCATTTAGTAGAATGTTGAGCGTTGCTCAAAGCGGTACGTAGAAAAGCGAGATAAACAAAAAACACCGAAAGACTTTAACTTAAGAGCGATTGCAAACACGTGAGAAGTGCATTAAATTAATTCACTAGCTACAGATCTCATATGGTATTTACCGCAAGAAGAAATATTCAAAAAATTAAATACGCGAAATTTAATTAATCAATTAAAAAGAAAAAGAAAGAGAGCTTTGGAAATTTTAAATTCAAGGAAAGAAAAGAAAAAAAAGAAAGATTAAAAAATGCCTGTCGTTGGTAAGCAATTGCTGGTGATTGGTAATGGTGGTCGAGAACATGCGATTTGTTGGAAATTATCGCAAAGTGCACAAGTTACAAAAATTTATGCTTTGCCCGGCAATCCTGGCATTGCTCTAGAAAAAAAATGCGAAAACGTGCTTGGAGTCAATGCTAAGGATTTTAATGTAAGTAATAAACGACAGCAAACCTGTGTGTGTGTGTGTGTGCGTGCGTGTGTGGATACATTATTTATTAAATTTATTGTCGCAGTTTTCATGAAAAAAAAAATAAAAAAAATTACACTAAATATAAATGTGTTTTTATATATAAATATATTATTTTTTTATGGCAACAATCAACTCCAAACAGGTTTCGCGTTGGTGTTTACGTATACCTTAAAAAGATGTCAATGTCAACGATATTTTATGAAAATGGTTCTTGTTTTTTTTTTTTTTTTTTTTTTGCTTATTTATTTATTACAAATGAAAAATAGGAATTTGTACCACAATCCACCTATTGGTATTCGGCTAAAGACGTTGCATACAAACGACGGGATACCTTCACTTAATAGCACTTTTAATAAATATTAATATTTTCGAAAAAACTAAAAAAATTATTAAAAGTTCACAAATGCTTTCATATGCAAAATATTTCCGGATTAATAAAACAATTTAATTCAATATTCAATAAGCATTCGAGTTTTATTCTTTTCACTTAGGCAACATTATTGCGTACTGAAAATGAAAACGTGAATGGTTTCAATCATTCTTGCATAAATATTTAATAAATTATTTTTCAAGATTTATTTACTTGAAAATCAATAGAATTTCTCCTTCTTCTTCTGTTATTCAGCTAACCATTAACCGAAAATTCGTTTCTCAACCTTATGGCTAAGATCGAAGTGTGGTATCAATAGAATTTCTTTAGATGACTTTTAATAACTTTCCGAATATTTTTAATTAAAACGAATGACGGGCGAATTAGTGCAGCAAGCAAGTACTCGTAAAAATAATATACGCTAAGCATTCCATAAAAGTGACATACAAACACAGTTCTCTTAAATTATTAAATGATGCGAAACAATAATCTCAGCTAATCTGGTAAAGATTTGCGTAAAAATATCATTTATTTTTTTGTTCCTAAAGCTGTTATATTGGAATTCCGTTGCATGAAATAAAAGTTTTTTATATATTACCACTCCATGGAGATTAAGAAACTGAAATTGAAATAATAATTAAATGATTCAAGTTATTTTTAACTTCCACTTGTACAACAGCTACTACTAATACTACTACTACCTATGCCAAACTTGTTGTTATAGAAGAAATTCTGCTAAACTGAGGGGGGGGGGGGGGGGG
>KK499895.1:383633-401120 GCA_000688715.1 Glossina pallidipes
GGGGGGGGGGGGGGGGGGGGGAGTTTCTTTTAATCACGAAAGTGACCTATTCTTGATCTAAGAAAGAAGAAGGAAAGAAAAAAAAATATAATGAAGATTATAAGACAGACAAGAGATATTTTTTTTAATATATCATAAATTAAAATTTTATCGCCTAAAAATACCGAAAGATGTCTATTAATAACTGAATATATTAAAAGTGCGAAAGATTTATGGCAGGAAGTCAAAAGGGCTTATGTACAAGTATTTTACGAAAATCGCTCTTTTTTTCCCTTTAATTGGCTTGACATAGACAAAGATTGATTAAATCATCTAAAGACAAAGTATCATCATCATCAAATTATTCGTCCTTGCGGCCAGAGTGAATGTACTGCTTGTAACGTTAATAGCGTGAATAAATGTAGTAATGAAAAAAAAGGTGAAAAAATGAAGCAAACACTTAGTTATTACAAACACTATTTATTAGGCTTAAAAGTATGTATATCTCAAAGATATACATTAATAATATAACCTATTGTCTGAAATGATGATTAAGTGAACTTTTCGTTGGTATGGTTGGTGTCCGGGGTGTTTTAAATTCCCCAGTGTAGTAATCTTTTTCAACGTATGGATGCGTACGTATATATTCCAGAGCGCGGATAATATATTCGGGTATTTTTGGTATATGATCACCGACGGCATGGTAACCGTTTTCGTCGGCTATATAAGTGGTCTTGATTTCCGCACCTTCTGGCGAGACATAAGCTGAAGTGCCTTCAATATGGCCTTCTGGTGATCCGTGCTCAACACGCTTAATACCGTTCGATGTCTCAAAACCATATTTGTATGAGCCATCACCCTCATTTACTTCAACATCATTGCTCACAATATGCGAGTCCTTCTCATCGGAATGATGGGTATATTGTGAATAAGTCTTCAAGACTAATGACAAGATTAACAATACAGACTATACAGAAAAAGTATTTAAAATTGTATTGAAAAATTGGAAAGCTTTTCAAATCCCGTTTGGCACTTACAGTGAACTTCATTTTATATATATATATACATATATATATGTTTTGTTTTCTCTTTCTCTCTTGCTATCGAATGACTAGTTTTATTGATGAATATTTTAAGAAAACTGTTGAATATTTTGAGACTGCATTCGGTTTTTATAAAAATCTGCATATTAAAAAAGAAAAAAGGTCTACATATGTCATTCATATATGTATTAATTTTATAACTTATTTATTAGCATTTTTACGACTCGTGCAATTTTTTATATACATAAACGGTCTGAGAAAGAGTGCGAGAAAACGGTTAAGAACTTGACTAAAATAAATTTTTGCCGTTATGACCAAAAATAATTGTTATAAAAATTAAGAAATAAATTAAACCAGTTCATGATTTCGTCTTCATTCAGTAATCATAGCAATAAATTAATTGACGGCTCAGCAGCTACTTTTTTTTTTTTTTATCAAACTCCTACATGTCGCAAAATTGTTTTATATTATTTCAAATCCAATCAAATTAAAGTATTTTTATAAATTTCAAAAATATCCTAATAAAATGTTTCCTTTTTTAAATTCCAACATCAAGTGTGAATAGAGGAAAGCGATTGGATTTAATATGCGGAAGTTTTTTCAAATACGTTTTAATTGATTCTAGTTTGGCTCGCATATAATCGAAATACTAGAATTTCAATTCTCATCTTAACTTAATTAAGTCACTAATGCGCTTCGCTTGGATTGAATATTGCTTTAAACTTGCTTGATTAGAAACAAAGCTGGTCAAGCATTCTCGATCGCTACAGTATTTCGCAGGAGAAAAAATTTTAAATATGGCGCCTGCTTGTGCACTCATAATTAAGAAGTGAAAGCACTACATGGGGGCCACGACTCACTATAAAATACCCTACACTACCCTACAGACATTCATGTGACGGCTTTTCAATATGACGCTTTATATGGAAAGTACTCGAAAAAGTGCCACGATCCGTGCTATTTTCAATAGCGTTCGTGCTTTGACCAAGACACATCAGTGAACCAAATTTCATCAAAATATTTGGGATTTGTTGTCTGAACACTACAAAAAAAGACGGACAGACGATATAATAAATGGTGGGCCCTGCAGTATAGGCGATGTGGGATGTAAAAATGATTCACAAGGAACGTAAAAGTTTCTGAAATAGCATCCCTATCCAGGCTAGCTTTGATTTCTACAATCAATGAATCAATGAATCTCTCTCTCGACATGAATTATATTCTTAACGTTGCCGACACTCGCAATGACGGATCAACTGAAGGCAGTAGAACCTTTGATTCGATTCAATATATCCGCAATAAACATGTATAAGCAATTTTCCCCATGCAATTCCAATTACGACTATTGGCAGAAGGGTGGTGGTGAAAGTGTATTTTGCCTTTATTCCTGTATCTAGTAGAAAAATAGTGAAAGATGAGTAGGCATAAAAATTCATTTTTTCAGGAGAACCCTATAAGGTTGTGCATTACTGCAATACTCTTTCTTCGAAAATGAGGAAGCAATGCTTCGTGCCATGTTGGAACTATAATCAGATTTCGTATACACTCCGGATATCGATGAATATTTTCATTGTTTGACAAGTGCAGGCGACATCTGCGGGATTTTGTTGGGAAATTATTCATAGATTTATTTTGAAATATTTATTCATAAACGTTACTACATTGATTTCCTCTTGCCCCTTGAGGAGGAAAAATATTTTGCAAAAATAAAAAAAAAAGGTAAAAATAATTGCAAAATATAAATAATAATACGCCTATCAGATCGTGCCTTATTTTATTAGAGAGCCCAATGCCCTTGACATTCTATGAAGACGCTTTTTCAAACATATTCTACGTCTCCCTTTACAATCGAATCCGCTAATTATCTTTTAGACACATTAGAGCCATGCTATGGCTCTTTTACAATTTTTGCATGGATTTTCTCTTAGCTGGTGCCCGGATATTTTTTTGATCCTTGCCTTCCCCAAGTAACAAAATCTCGAAAGAATTGGCAGACACATAAAGTGTCACACGCAACTTTGACTTGTTCACATAAATTCTTTCCATTCTTCACAAATGCACCTCACAGTTCGAAAAAAGCCGATTGTGCTAAGTTTTTATTTGAAGAACACCACGGATAACCTTCCAAGTTATTTGAGCTACTCACAATTTCCGTAACAAATTATTTTGATTCCGTATTTTCTGGAACGTCTGCTGGCTCACATGTATTCTTATGGTTCGCTTTTATTCGCTATTATTATTTTACTTTCTCTCTTTTCGCTTGTTAGGCCATTTCGAAATGGTGCTTGGATAAGAAAATTGACATGGTTATAGTTGGACCGGAAGATCCCTTAGCAGAAGGACTTGCTGACGTTTTACAAAGAGCGGGAATACGATGTTTCGGTCCAGGTCAAAATGGAGCACAAATTGAAGCCGACAAGAAATGGGCAAAGGATTTTATGTTGAGACATAAAATACCTACAGCACGCTATGAGACCTTCACTAGTACTCAAAAAGCTAAGGAGTTCATAAAAAGGTATAATCAGTCTTCATTTTAATAGTCTTTAAAATTCTTTAAAGAAGATTGGGTTCTTTTATAGCGCTCCGTACAGAGCACTAGTGGTTAAAGCATCCGGTTTGGCGGCTGGTAAAGGTGTAGTGGTGGCTGCAAATACTAATGAAGCTTGTCAAGCCGTCGAACAGATATTGGGTGATAAGAAATTCGGTTGTGCTGGCGAAACCGTTGTTGTAGAAGAATTGCTCACGGGCGAAGAAGTATCTGTTTTGGCCTTCGTTGACAAAAATACTGTACGCATTATGCTGCCAGCTCAGGACCACAAACGCTTGAAAGACAACGATTTAGGGCCTAATACTGGTGGTATGGGCGCATATTGTCCATGCCCTTTAATTTCAGCTGAAGCTTTAGAAATGGTTCGGACTCAAGTCTTGGAAAAGGCTTTAATTGGTCTACGCTCAGAAGGCATAAGTTATTGCGGCGTCTTATATGCCGGCATGATGTTAACTCCTGATGGACCCAAGACGTTAGAATTTAACTGCCGTTTTGGTGATCCTGAGACCCAAGTCATCTTACCTTTGCTGGAAACTGATCTGTTTGATGTGATGTTTGCCTGCTGCAATAATACATTAAAGGAAATTGACTTGAAATGGCGTAATGGGGTCAGCGCCGTTGGGGTAGTAATGGCAAGTGCCGGTTATCCCGAAACTTCAACTAAAGGTTGCATCATTGAGGGTAAGCAATACACAGCAGACACATTTTAAGAAAGTACGTAACTCAGGTATAGGTTGGAATATTGCATATTTTTTTCATATAACGACATTTTTTATAACAAGAAGTTATTTTGAAGAGTGAGTCGTAAAAATTCTCCAATCAAACCCCATACATGTCGTTCATCAGACAGATAAAATGATTTTCAATCGATCGTTGCAATAAAATGCGGTCAACATTGAATCTACCCATTAAGGCTTGTGAGTGTTACAAACGTTTCGACGAAATGTTTATATCCACAATCTTCGTTGATGGATACAATAATAGCGAAGTAATGCTTCTTACTATGCGAGTTGATTATAATCGATGCAACAACAACCAATTTTTGGGCGAAAGCACAGAGATTTGAAAAATTCTCACTTTTTTCAAGATAATAATAAACATTAACGTTTGTCTAACAGTACCGCCGTTTTTACGAGCGAACGGATGAATGCAGAATTGGCGCATGTCAGCCATAAAAGTCGTCGGAAGGAAATCCAAGGAGAATTTTCAGTGCAACGGACAACCATCCATATATTTCGACCTTAACCAAGGACTGTTAATAGAAATTTCAGGACAGCCGACTCTAGGAATAATTGAATTCTGTCAAAAGTTATATGACACTTAAACTGTGCTCTTGTAATACCTTTACCTAATGCTTTAATTAACGATAATACATATGCATATCCATAAATACTTTCTATTCATTAAACAATATTAGGCATACCGTCGAACACTGCAGATCAGGTTGTGTTCCACAGTGGCGTGGCCAAAAATTCCAATGGTAAATTTGTTACCAACGGCGGACGAGTTCTAATAGCTGTAAGCTTGCGTTCGGACTTGAGACAAGCTGCTCTAGATTCTACGAGAATGTGTCAAAATATTCGATTTTCGGGGGGAGGGGCCCAGTTTCGTTCGGATATAGCTCAAAAAGCTTTTAAAGGGTAAGCTTTTAGACATAAATCTTACTAAATACTACCTATAGATTTTTCTTGCCCTTATTTAGTCAAACCACTTCTCTATCGTATAAAGATAGCGGTGTTGATATAGACGCTGGCGATGCTCTTGTGCAGCGAATTAAAGTTTTATCTGCTGGTACAACCAAACGTCCAGGTGTTCTAGGAGGTCTAGGCGGCTTTGGTGGCTTATTCCGTTTAAAAGAACTGAAATATAAAAATCCAGTTATCTGCGAGGCCGTCAATGGTGTAGGAGCTAAAATTCAATTATCTTTAGCCCACGATATGTATGAAGCGTTAGGCTATGATTTATTCGCAATGTGTGCTAATGAAGTCCTGGAATCGGGAGCGGAACCAGTGGCATTCTTAGATTATATAGCGTGCGGTAAGTTAGAGGTCCCTGTAGCTGCTCAGATAGTTAAGGGCATTTCAGATGGATGTCGTGCAGCCAACTGTGCTTTAGTAGGTGAGTTGGATTACATGTTTGATACCATGTGAAACCGTTTCAATCGGTTTCTTCTCTTAAACTTAAAAAAGGTGGCGAAACGGCCGAAATGCCTTCGGTTTATGAGATCGGCAAATACGACATAGCCGGCTATTGTGTGGGTATTATTGAGAAAGGTAATGAATTGCCTAAATTTGATTTGTATGAAGAAGGAGATTTGCTGGTGGCACTACCCTCTAGTGGCCTACATTGCGCTGGTTTTAATGCCATTCTCAACTATATAAAAAAGTTTGGTATTGATCTTAACAAAAAATCAGAGTTTGGTGATCGTAATAAAACTTTAGCTCAGCAATTAGCCGAAACCTCCTACATCTACGTCAGCAATGTTTTGCAATTGATACATTCGAAAGCGATAAAGGGCGTAGCTCATATTACGTCGGGCCTGCTAATAGATGTATCACGAATCATACCAACTAACTTTGAAGTTTGTTTAGATTTTAACAGTTTAGAAATTCCTGAGGTTTTCCCTTGGTTAGCTGCGAAGCTTAAACTTAAACCAGACACTTTATTGGAAAATCTTAATTGTGGTGTGGGTATGGTGATGGTGGTATCCAAAATGAATACCAATTGGAGGGAACTGTTAAGAGATGCCGTATGCCTGGGTACTTTGAAAAGCAGGTCTTCATCACCCCAAGTTAGCGTTAGGAACTTTGCCGAAACATTGCAAAAACTAACCGCAAAATATGGCGCGATCGGTTCTAATGAACTGAAGGAGACCCACCATCGCGCGTTACAGGCAACTCTGACGCAGAAATCCGAAGCACGGTCGGAGACGTATAAAACACAAAGTGGCAAACGTTTGACTGAAGTTCCGAAAACATTTACGGATCCTATTATGATTATGGGCACTGATGGTGTAGGCACAAAGATAAAAATTGCCCAACAAACCAAACGCAATTGCAGTGTTGGTATAGATTTAGTAGCTATGTGTGTCAATGACATTCTCTGCAATGGAGCTGAGCCATACACCTTCTCCAGTTATTACGCCTGTGGAGAAGTGGAGGAAAACATGTCTTCTAAGATTATGGACGGAGTGGTGGAGGGCTCCCGGCAAGCAGGCAGCAGCTTAATAGAAACTCATATCTCCGAAGTTCCCTTACTCTACAAAGATGATGTGTACGATTTGGCAGGTTTCTCTTTGGGTATTGCAGAGAATTCACGTACTCTACCAAAGACTGGCGATATACAACCGGGAGACGTTCTTATAGGATTACCTTCTTCCGGTGTACATAGTAATGGTTTTAGTCTGGTACATGCCGTCATGAAAGTCGCCGGAGTTGGGTTTAGTGATAAAGCGCCCTATAGTAATGCAACATTTGGGGAAGAATTCCTGAAACCTACCAAGATTTATGTTAAGGCTCTGGCGCCTATTTTACGCCAGGGTCTTATAAAAGCAATGGCCCATATAACTGGAGGTGGTCTTACAGAAAATATTCCTCGAGTGTTGCGAAAAGATTTAGCTGTTCATTTGAATGCTGATAACTTTACTATACCTCCAGTGTTTGCTTGGTTAAGTATGAAGGGGAACATTACATCAGCAGAAATGCAGCGAACTTATAACTGTGGCTTGGGTATGGTTCTCGTAGTGGATCCGAAGTATGAATGCCAAGTAATGGAACAGTTGCAATATTCGGAACGGGCCAGTAAGATAGGTTATGTCACACGTAGAGAGACTGCCAATTCCCCTCAAGTAGTCGTGGAAAATTTTACGCAAAACTTGACAAGAATACAAAAAGTAATCAATACTCCTCGTAAACGTGTAGCAGTATTGATATCTGGATCTGGAACTAATTTACAAGCTTTGATTAACGCCTCGCGGGACACTTCTCAATGCTTACACTCGGACATAGTGTTGGTCATATCGAATAAGGCGGACGTTATGGGACTAGAACGAGCTAAAACGGCAGGTATTCCAACTGTTGTTATATCACATAAAGATTTCACATCACGGGATGAATTCGACGCTGAAATGACAAAGCATTTGCAAAAGGCTAAGGCAGACTTTGTGTGTTTGGCTGGTTTTATGCGACTACTTAGCGAACCATTTGTTAAGCAATGGAGAGGAAAACTGTTAAATATCCATCCTTCACTGCTGCCCAAACATCCGGGAATGCATGTTCAAAAGAAGGCCATAGATGCAGGCGACAAGGAATCAGGATGTACGGTGCATTTTGTTGATGAGGTAAGCCAAAGCATTCGTTCTAAAATATTGTTTTCAACTAATCAGATATTCTTGTGAACATTTCTTAAGGGTCTAGATACCGGACCCGTCGTAGTTCAATCTTCAGTCCCTATCTTGCCGGGAGATACGGAAGAATTTCTTACTCAACGCATACACAAAGCCGAATACTATGCATATCCCCGCGCCCTGCATTTAGTGGTAACTGGCAGAGTTAGTCTGGGAAAAGACGGTAACATTTTGAGAGTTTGAGGAAAAAAGGACTGTAAAATGTTTTTCTTTTTTTTAAATTATATAAAAAATCATTTCAACAATAAAATTTAACTTTTAAGATTCATATCACTTGTTTTGTTTTTGATCCAGCTATCATTTTAGCGCTAAAACAATGAGCCTAAGAAACCAAGAAAATTGTTTTGTGCTTCGTTTGATTTCATAGTTTCACCTTTTCCAACATTTCCCGATAGGCGTTCCTGATTTTTGAGTAAATCGGGATCTTTTAAAATATCTTCAGATAATTTATACAAATTTACACGAAAAAATTGGTGGTCAAATATAGGCACTATTAAATTGTATTTGTCTATACTCTTGTTAATTTGTTTTACTTCCTCCTCGTAATTTTTCAAAACTGTCTCCCAGGCTTTCATTTGCGTGCCCGTTAAAGGATATTCACCGAAATATATTCTTTCCTGTTTGAGTTTTCTTTTTAATTCGTTTAAAGCTTCTCTTATGTCTCGTTGCAAAGTAATCCATTCCGGTGTAAAACCATTCTCCAGTAAAATCTTATTCAGCTTATGGGTAGTGAAATCCAAGTAGGGATTTTGCGTTTGTGCGTTAGACAAAGGTTTTCCAGCACCACTAAGATTATTAAAATCCCCTTTAGACATAGCTTCTTGTATATAATCTTCTACTACACGATCAAAGCCGTATTTAGTTTTATAAAGATGGTTCCTAGCAAAAAAGCCTCCTTTTTTCATAAGAGATTTTTCGTCAGCTTGTGACTTATCCATACGGTGTTTTAAAACACGTTCCTGTGCTTTCATAGCCTTTATTTGCTGATACTGTTTTTGACGTTGAAATGGATTTCCGACCCCGTAGCCTTCATAAGTTAGATACTGACGATGTTGGGGTGCGGTGTGTTCTATATCAGGCACTTCTTCCTCATCATCCTCGAAGATACCACGACGATTTTTAGCAAATTTTTCCTGCAAAACTTTAAAAGCTTCGTCCACTTGTTGGAAGCGCTCTTGCGAAGCTTCTGGCTGACCGGAATCTGGGTGAACTTTCTTCACTAACTCGATATAAGCACGACGAACCGTATTTTGATCAGCAGATTGATCTACGCCCAAGATAGAGCAACATTTCTAGAGAGGAACTTGAAAAAGTAACATTTGTCTTATTACGAACACATCAATTTTTACCTTAAGTAATTCTATTCTTTTGATATGTAAGTTTCGAGAAAGCGTCAAATTAGTTTTCATTACACAACCCGAACACTTTATAGCAAACATTTTGCGATTTATATAATTTACTTCTTTCCCTTTTTGTTCTTTTTTTTCATTTACGATGCCGAATTTCTTTCGACTACGTTGCCTTTTTATTCTTAAATTTTGTAATGAACTGACGTTGAAAACATATCAATGGGAGCTACTTTCTTTCTTAGGAAATATAACTAAAAATGTATATGAAATGGCAATTCCTTTCACGTAATGTAAATAAGAAGTGAAGTATAAGGTAAAAGCTTGGCAATGCCTTTTGAAATCGCTGTACCTTCCTGAATTCGCTGTACCTACTACTACTCTTTCAAGGCAAAGGAAAAAAAAAGTAAAACAAAGGTAAACATAAGCGTTGCAATATTTTCGAATTTGTGGAAAGTAAACAAAACTACTTCTTCTTAAATATTCCGCGCCAAAACTTATTCGTTTCACACTCACTTGATGCAACACGTCATCTCTGCAAACGGCAGCTGGAATTTTTGTGTTTTACCGGTGTTAGTGAAAAAAAAAAACTGAAATTGAAATAAATTAAGGAAAATTTACGAGAATTTAAATAATTTAAAAAAAGAAAAGAGTTTTGAGAAATAATCAAAAAAAGAAAAATATTAAAAATTTTTAGAGGAAAAACAAGAGTGTAGCAAGAAGAAGAAAGTGAAAGAGAGGTCAAAAGAAACTTATATTTTAATTTTTTGTTGTTTTTCCCCGTGATAACAAACAATACAATTTCAACCCGCCTCCCTATGGAGACCGGGTCTGATCTTATAACTACTGACAGGGATAATTTCGAAGATTTCTACATGAATGCCACTGGGCACACAAAGAGGTCGAGGATGAGTGAGAATAATACATCTTTTATCTACTATTGGTGAATCTGATGATTCAATTATGCTTAGTAAACAGGTGGTTGTGCAGCCCTCTGGTTTGGCCACAGCCGCCCCAAATCACGAAATCAATCTGTACGACTGCTTGTCGAAGTGTGATTTTTTTGCTTTTGTTGAAACATGTGTGACGGAAATCGTGCGAGCATCAATTCCGACCTATTTTTTTATGATTACTTAAAACATTTCACTATGTTTGGCTCCACTGTGTTTAACTCTGCTGCCAATGCTAACAATTTCATCACTAACAACGATTTCAGTAATAAGAATTTAAAAGCATACATACCGAAGTCTTTCACTGAAAGATTCGGCGTTACTCGAAATGTCCCATGCAAGTCCGCTGTCCGTTTCCAAAGAAGAAATCCCAACAACAAAGATGTGTAGATTCCCACAACCAGCGTCAAAATCGGCTTTAAAGGAAAACTCCTCCCTAAGTCAATTAAATTCAATTACTGTCATCTGGCGGTTGAGTACTTTGTATCAACCTTAAAGCAATGCTTTAAGTGTGGTAGATATGGTCAAGAGCAGGTGTTTGAACTGTGGGCAGTCGCCACGTTGTACGAACTGTGAGCAGATGAAGTGTTTGTCCTGTGGTTCTAATGAGCACAACAATCTCAACAAGTGTTGTCCGAACAGGGAGCTCGAATTAAATATTAATAAAATCATGGCTATTAAAAGTCTTTCTTATAAAGAGGTAAAAGAGATGTTTTCGTCAAATTACTTCGAATGTCTAGACGACATCTCCTACGCGGACAATTTCCCTCCATTGCCGAGTACGTCTGCCATCTCGAGCAAGGATGACGATGAAAATGCCAGTAAAATATTGACCAAAAATAAATTTAATGCCGTCGTTGATAAATTAATCTCTTCGATTAAAGAAAGTATCCGTCCGATAAAAATGTCTTCCTGTGTCAACTCTCGCCCCGTTCAAGCACCGACCACTACGAAGAAATCCGCCAGGGTTCCTTCTCAGGTGTAAATATGATGTCCTTTCTACAATATAATATCCAAAGTGTTCGACGTAACCTGTCGTTTTTGGATTTTTACTTAAACTCAAATGAGGTTGATATCTGCATCTTAAGTGAAGTTTTTCTGAAAGATGAAAATTGTTTTGTTGTTAAAGTTTCAAATTTCGAATATGCTTCAGCCACCAAATTCCGAAATGATGGCTATGGTGGTGTTAGTATATTAGTTAAGAAAGGTGTCAATTTCCGACGTATTCCCTATAACTCTGCCGTTGACATTGTCATCATCAAAACCATGAACCTTAAACCAAATCTTTTCATAGCATCATAGTACTTTCCACCCAGTCTCGATGTACAAACCTGATGTTGAGTTCTTCTCACCTAAACCTTGATAGAACTCTTCCCTGTCGACACTTTTCCGCAAATAACAATCTGCAAGGAAAAAAATTAGTAAATATACCAATCCAGCCAACTAAATTGAGTATATGAGCATGCTGAAAGAATGGAGGTCTGCTGCTAAAAAGGCGAAAAGGACACATAGAGCTTTAGCGTTTAAAGACTTATGTTGTAACGGCAACCCACGTTCTTTTTGGAATTGGTCATCGACATTCCAGTCGAAAATTAATTGGTTGCTCCGTATGGAATGACCATGGTAGAAAAAGATACTTGGATATCCTCAAGAGCTATATTCCGCATGGCAGTCTAATTACAATTCCTTCAATTCCTTTTAGTGGTCTCAACAACACACCCTTTTCATTGCATGAGCTGACGCATGCTTTAAATTCCAGGAAGAGGGCTACTGCTGCTGATTGTGATGGAGTTAAATATGACATGCTCAGAGCACTGTCTGAAGGAAACTTCAGCATTCTCTTGCATGCAATTAACAAATGCTGGTCCACCAACTTTATACCCCCTGATTTGCGATGCATCAAAATAGTTCCATTCCTAAGGCAGGTAAAGACTTAAATGATTTAAGTAACTTCAGACCAATTTCACTAATATCTGTATTCATAAAGACTATCAACCTCATGGTTAAGTGATTTCTTGAAAACAGAGAATATTATTCTAGCGCCTCCTTACGCCTATCAAAAACGCAAATTCACGAATATGTGCGTTAATGAACTATCTTTTCTCATTGCTAGCTTAAAAAAAGCACGTGAAATCTAGGGATCTAAACGTCAAATCAGCCTTTTTATCAAGGGTACTAAAGTTGATCAAGTGGGATCCCTTCGATTTCTCGGTAGAATCTTAAATGACAGCTTATCCCTTCGTGAGCATTAGAGAAAACCTTCAAAGACTGTCAGGCCGGATGTAACATCATCAAACTCATGGCCAACAATCAATGAGGCTTGCCTCCCAAAAATGCTTTGATGATATACAAATCTTTAATCAGGTCCAAAATTGAATTTGCACATTCCACGTGATGCAATTTTCAAAATATATTGAAAAACGTATTCAAACATTTGAAAGTCGTATGTTAAAACGTTGCACTGGATTGACCCCGTCAACATCTCAAAATATTCTCAATGTCATATCTGGAGAGTGGCCCGTCTCCGAAAAGGCTCTTTTTTGCACTGCCAAAGAGTTAATCGAGATCAAGATGATGAATCCTTCCTTTTTTCAGGAAGTTAGATTCCTTAGTGACACCGTTTCTTGCAACTATACCTTTTGCTATCAAAAACTTCGTCATATTTTTGATAAGATTGGCTCAGCCCCTCTCTGGAATTTCACTACTTACAAATGCAAAGTCTTCACGAACATTCTCCAATCGATTTCTACCTCAAAACAAAATGTTAATTTCTCTTGTATGAGGTTGTTATGCCAAGAAAAGGTTCTTTTTTATTACCACAATGGCTATGACATATATGCCACCGACTGTTCCGTCGGTCTGCGTCTGGGTTCTCTGTTGTGAAACATCTGTCCGAAACTGTACCTCGAGTCAAAGTAGTGGAGGAGCTTTCCTTATCTTTTATAGAGTTGCTCGCCATTAGACATATTATTTTTTCTGATAGTAAGTCAGTTCTATTTCTAATTAAAAAAAGAGATGCAGAAAATCAATATGTGTTTGACATTCATAAGATGTTTCATCAGTTTCAAGTAGATGACTGTCACCTTGTTTGGGTATCTGGCCACTGTTGATGGGACAATTTTGTCCATCAAATACACTCCCAATGAAGCAATTTGGGTAATTCGTAACCACATCCTTCAACAGCTAAATGACGAATTTAAAGAGATTGCCTGCGTTAAATCCAATCGCCTATTCTATAAATTAAGTCCCACATTTCTGTTCAAACCCTTTTCTGTATCTTCTCGTAATTCCTGGGAAATCAAAACTCTTTATAGAGTCATGAGTGGTCACACTTATGATAAAGTTTATTTAAAAATGATACGTGCTATAGCGTGTGATGTTTGTGAGGTTTGCAATGTTGTAGAGTCTGCTGAACATCTAATCTTCAGATGTCAAAGGTTTGATGGCATTAGAGCTTCTTCAGCTTCCTTCAGATTGTATAACTGTCTCCTCGATCTCTTTGCAGCAAAAAATGTACGTCATCTCGGGGAACTAACTTGTTTTATTAGAAAAGCGAATTTATCTTTAAAAAAAAAAAAATTAATAAATAAATTTTTCTTTTTTTCTCCTTCATTTATCTTATATTACTATAATTGTGCTTTTTCTATTCCAGCCACAATTTGCAACACTGTTTTATCTTCAACACTCAACCAGTACAATTACACATATACAATTACACCTAACATGCCGGCCTCAATTATTATGGCCGCTTTTGTTTTTGTCGTGTTTTTTTTATATACGTCTGAGTAAATTCACGATATTATACTATCTGCACATATAAGCCACAAATCTATTGGCTTGGTCCATCTCCATTCAACAACCAGAAAAAAAAATATTCTGCGGATCAACAACAGATGAGTCGCGTTATAAAAAAAAGACTTTTTGTATTTTCGGGAGTAACGATTTCGAGAAATAATAATAACAATAATAACAAAATTAAGCGTTGATATATATGTAAAACTTTTTAATAAATAAACGAAGTAACAACAATTCTAAAGAAACAAAATATATTGCACATAAAACAGCCGTTCTAGACGCGTTGAATGAAACTAAAATTTTGGAAATTCTGTAGACTTTACAAATTTTTCTAAGTGCGCTCGTTAATACCGGTTAAAATACTAAACGCATGTGTGAACTATTATTTTAGCTTCTCCAGGTACGTGCATTGTGATACCGGGTTCTCTCCAAAATCATACGTTTTTACATTTCATAGCCAAGACGACCGTGTGAAAGCTGTGTCGAGATGAAAAACTCACTATGACTTTCTTTAAAAACTCTGATGTTATGTGGTGTGGTATGCTTTGAATGGCAATTATACTTTATCTGGCTCATGGGATAAGAAGAGGGGAGAAAATAAAGAACATGCAAACAAAATAAAATTTGTGTTTAATATTTCTTGATTCTTCTTCTTCTTTTTAACTTTCAATCCCATTCCGTTGTCATTGCAAGTCAACACAGTCCCTAAATAAATAAAATAAAATAATAAATAAGTTCTTAATAAAAATATTGTTATACAATTTGATAATAACTGCAATGGTCTTTTTTAAATTGCTTTCCCATCATAATTCGTTTTCAATGTTGATGTTTTTCTCCCTCTTATTTCGGTACCTTTATCCAAAGCGTTTTCCGAATTTTTGGGTTTTACACGACAAATTATAGACACATAAATATCTACTAATGAAAAAATTTATGGGTTTGTTTTTAATATTAATACGGGCAGACAATATTCCATATTCGATGAGTCTGGACATTTGGATTCACAAGTAAACGACTTACGATAGACATGCAAAATGCGGTTACATTTTATGTTCACCGTTATTCATATTTATTGAAAGCAACTCTTTGATCTCTCTATCCTCCACAGATAATGAATCGTTTATAAACCGCGCAAAGGATTTTGTATAAAAGTAGCCAACGGCTTTCAATTCAATTCACTTCAGTCAATCAATTTGCCAAGCCCGCAAATCACACATAAAATATTACGAAGTTAAAAATAAATTTAAAAAAAAAACATTGAAGAAAATGTATTTACATTAAATAAAGAAAAAAAAAACTTTCAACTTTGTTGAGTGTATTAAAATAATTTAATAAAATTATAGTGTAAAATATGTTTAGTGCATTCAAACAATTTAATAAAATTAATTGTTGACTTTCACATCGAGTGGTAAGTAAATTTTACTATTTCATATAATTTATTTATTGATTAGATATCCAAAAAGACCAACATTTTTAATTTAATTTGCAAATTACTTTTGCTTTATTGTAAAATTTAGGGACACGAAATTTTTTAACCCCCTTCCATTCATTATTTCGATAGGCGTTGTTAATGGCTCAACTTGCAAATCATCTTAAAATCGAGTCTTAATTAATCGTTGCGGAAAACTTTAAATATTTTAAAGTACATTTGTTTCAAAAATTATTTTAGATCGCCATTTAACTTTTTTAATTGCGTTGATTTTTTAAGTGACCCATCAAGGCATTCATGGTCGACTATTTTCAATTAATTATTAGAATCGTTAGCTCTTTGCATGCACACCATAGCTAGCCAGGAACATTTATTATCTTGTATGTCAGTGCTCAATTTACCGGTGATTTCTGGTTTACCGAAACAATCCAAGAAATCGTCTTGCACTTGGTAACAATCATTTTGGTTTGACGCAAAGTCTTTATAATCTTTCAGTCTAAAGATTTAATAAACCATCAAACCACCAAATTCTAACGTGCACTTACCCAGCTAAATAGATTGCCGCAGCTATAGGCAAGCAAAATGTATCATGCAATGTTTTATTAGCTGCTATTGTCGTGTACCTGTCCATCGTAAATGTAGAGACTCTTTTATTACTATTCAGCATAGCCAAAGATTGTCCACACGTCGTTATAAAAGTCATTTCATGGAACAGATGCATTAAATCCAAATTACACTCTAAATGGGAAAAATTATATAATATATATAATATATAGAAATAATTCATACTTTTTCTATAATTAAGAGAAAAATTTTTCTTAAATTTCTATAAAAAAACAAAAAATTGAAAGCAAAAAAAATTTATTTCCTAAAACATTTGCTTATGTAAAATATTTAGCAATCAATCTAACACAAAGAGGTTTTCCATCCGGTTCCGGTAAGGTGTGAATCGGGTATTCACTGAAATTATCGTCGAATATTCAAATTTCTTTATGCTGGAACGCTGCGATGGATTTTGGATAAAAAAATATTCAAGTCATCCAACTAGCGCACAAGCATAATAACTATAACTCGTGTGAAAAACTTGAAAATTGGTTTTTTTCCTTTTCTTTTTTTCAGGATATATTAATATTAATATCCGTTATTATTATATGTATTATTAAAATGGTCTTCATATCTGACGCTATTTTTAGTGAACTCTTGAAGAATTATCCAGAGTTGTGGGGTCAGGGAAAGGGATACATTCCTTGGAAGGATCATGGTGGGAAGTTAGCTGACGAGCTGGCAAAAAGAACAGGTAGACTCATAACAGGAGAAGATGTGAAGTTAAAATTGCAAACAGTTAGACAGAGCCTAAAGCGACTGAACAAGTCGAAGGGGACAGCTTACGCGAGTTTGCGCGCGTATGTGTGGTACGCGCAAAAATTAAGACTGACTAACGCAGTGGACAAGATGACTTCACAAGTACGGAGAGAAAAATATTGTAGGAAAGTACGGATCGACACAGATTGCGTAGGGTTTGATAAAAAACAAACTGAGAAACAAACGGAGGATAGGCCATTTACTACAGAAAGCCCTGATAGATATATTAGCAGTAATTATTATAGTGATAATGTAAATAGAGACATCGACGATATATACGACGAAGGACCGGCAACATCGGCGGAGGTAGCACGGAGGGGGAAGGCTCAAAGCCTGGAACCCGTCGTAAACCCAGAGGAAGCAGATGACATAAAAGTACACCAAATAATAGGAAGTCAACCGATTCCTAACGTACAAACGGAAGAATGCATAACAGGTACATGTCTTAATGCAGTTAATTAATGTTTAATTAATATTTAAATAATATTTAAAATTTAGAAGACCTGCTTGAGAATACTATAAAGAGAGAAGAGTCGGAATTAGAAATATTTCCAAGTTGTTCAAACAGTGAGTATTTATGTGAACATTTATTTATTTATATACTATAAGAACCATTCCATATAAACGTTT
>KK499895.1:402024-478444 GCA_000688715.1 Glossina pallidipes
TAGCGTTTAAGACACCTGCATATTTTTGTATAAATAAGGCATAAGAAATTAAATAAAGTTAATTGTTATCAAGAAACAATTCAGAAGCGTTTAATTCGCTAGGCGTTCGACTCGCCTTTAAACTAAGAATATAGGGACCGTCTCTTGCCGAGTTTCATTGGCATTTGTAGAGACGGAAAGACTTGGCGCATTCAAGCCGAGCAGCTAGAGTCAAAGCTAAACATTACACCTTATTTTGCTCCAGAGTCAGATCTCCTAAACGAATATTCTATACTCTTTACAATACCTTTTTGTCGAACTTAACCCACCTTATCGAACTTAACTCAATCAAAATTCATGCAAAATTTCATTGAGCTTATATTAAAATAATCCTCCGGTGGTAAGCCATCCGAATGGGTATACTATATAAAAGTACACCAAATAATAGGGGGTCAATCGATTCCTAACATACAAACAGAAGAACGCTTAACAGGTAGATGTTTTAATGCAGTTAGCGCTAGTAATGTTTAATTAATATTATATATTGAACATTAGAAGACCCGCTTGATAACACTATAAAGAGAGACGAGCCGGAATTAGAAATAGAAATATTTAAAGTATTCCTTTACTATGTTACCTATATAGAAAATGATAGTATCCCTGAAATTCCCTGCAAGCGCTTTACTAATATTTTGCAATAATACTTGGTTTACCATATTGCGAATTTCATTATCAGCTCGTTTTGTGACCGTCATGTTAAAAATTATGCAAAACGTTCCGTAGGAACCCTTTTATGTTTATGTTTATACCAAGCATATACAAGTTTTTCGCTAAACGTTCGTTAATTATCCGCTCAGCTCGATATTGCTCGGAATGCACTGCCGCTGACTTTGAGATCCTTTGAAGGCATATTAAATTAATTTAAGAGAAAATTTTTCTCATTCTTGAACACCTGATAAGGACGTTTGACGATTACAGTGGTTAAGTTGTTAATGATAGAGTAAGGTAATCATTTACTAGTTCTGCCTATGCAGCTTATGACTGTTATTTTTGAAGCTTTGATTATTTGCTTACCCACTCTTTTTCGGATTCCCGCAAAACGGGCTCCAAAAGCAGCTTCGACAAATATCCTGCTTTTACTGTTTACGAACTACTTTTTTTGGATCTTCAATTAATGTAAGAACTCCGTAAAGTTTCGTATATCTTTCTATAATTATTCACACGGACACTCACTCACAACCAATTCTACATCAGCGCAACAAATATGAATTTTATTTAAGTACACAATGGCCGTTACTATCTATAACTTTTCGCCATTTTTCGGGAAGTTCCATAATTCCATCGGCGTAGAGCTTTTGTGGTTTAGCGGCAAAAAATTTGATTAAATAAGAGAGTCTTGCAAACAGCGAAACAAGTGGTAGTCGGACAGGGCTATATCCGGGCCATGTGGTGGATGCATTAAAATCTCCCAGCCAAACTCTCTCAAGATTTGCCGACTGAACATAGTAGTGAAAGATTTGGCACTATCGTGATGAAAGGCGACACCTGTGCTATTGATCAACTCTGGACGCTTTATATCAAGTGGCGAATACAATAGACAACGTGTGGATGGCAGCAAGTATACAGTCGTACACATGTACGACTATATACACATTCTGGATGCATTCCGCCAAAAAACGGTTCATTTAAACCGACGATACGACGCCGTACTTGTAACTTGTAAAGTAACTGCGCGGAACGCGCTTATCTGGAAACACTGGAAGAGGAGAGGTGCCATTATGATGCACTATATTATTGGGTGAGTGTCGTCAAAATGAATACACGCCCATCCATCGGTGGTGAGTATCAAAAGTACCCCTTTTCCAATATTTGGAACTCTCACAAATTTGCTACCAAATGTATGTAAAATGTTTCGGACAAGTGAAACGCCTTAGCGCCGTACCGATAAAACATTTGCAAATGTCATTTAGTTCTATTTGGGAAAACATACGTGGATATGGAACTTTATTTAGCCAGAGAAATCAACTCTATGTATATATTTGCTTAAATATCCGCTTACGTATATTTGATCTTTCTGTTTTTGCTTAAATGTCCGCTTATTTGCTTAAATGGGCGCTTACGTATATTTGCTTAAATGTCCGCTTAGGTATATTTGCTCTTTCTATTTTTGCTTAAATGTGCGCTTACGTATATTTGCTTAAATGTCCAGCCTGTTCTCACCCCATCACTGCATTATACGCTCCAGTATTTAGTAATATAATTGATTATGACGGACCATCAACATCAATGCAGAAAGATAAGAAAAAGATGAAGTCCAACTCTCCGCTCATCGCCTCATATCGATGAAGATGGCGATGAAGATTCGCTATATGCCAAAGGTAAGTTTGCATATATCTTCACTTATTATTATTATAATTTATTCATTTTATTTCAGATTAAAAAACAAGCATACGCCTCTAAGCATCGCTTCAGCAAAATGCGGTATTTCTATTGACCAATGACAAGTTTGTGGTCATCTTTATATACAAAGTTCAGTAACCGCAATATTAAAATATAAAAGGGGAGACAGCCATTGGCAACGCGCCTATAACGGTATCTCAAGGGTGGCGTGGAATACCGCAAATACTTTATGTTTTCATTATAAGCTTTTAAAGTTTATTTATTATAATTTAATTTACATTTTCGAATAGATTCGAAAATATTATGTTCAAAATAATTTATTTACATTAATAATATTATTTGTACTAATAAATATATAAATAAGTAAATTAGATAAAGATAATTAGAATAACAACAACTTCTTTTAATAATAAAAAATTTCTTCACATTTGTTGATATGAAAATTAGCACTTGTTGCATGCATTACATGCATTAAAATGGCTACACGGAAATTGCTCGCAATGAGAAAATATATCAAATTAAATGAGTGAGTCTGAAGGCGACACCGAACTGGGTAGCAATGAGAAAATACATATATGGCTATCATTTTTCATTGTGCATTTTTAGTAGTTTGCTTTTGCAATGGATTCAATCTTATTCTCTCTCTTGTTCTCTGTTTATTCAGGATATTTTATCCATACTTTTCGGCTGATAACCGCCAAATTGTTTCGGGCCCTCATGATAAGACAATCAAATTGTGGAACACTTTAGCTGAATGTAAGTTTACCATTCAGGAGGATAACCATACCGATTGTGTGTACCGTTGTTTGCGTTTTTCTCCCAATCACTCCAACCAGCGCGAGCATAATTGTCATTTTCCAAATTCATCTTATAAGCGTTAAAATTCCTTGCTTTATCAAAAAGATTCCTCAATCGGGCAAGAAACTTGTTTTGAAAATAAAAATTCGTATTAAATATAAATTGAAATTTAAAAATTATTTTTTTTAAATATCTTATAAACTATATATATATTTACACAATTGAAATTCATAATATCAAAACTCCAAAATATGCTGCCTTCATTAAACTGGCAAAGCGCTCGATCCTGCAGTGACACTACTCTTAAATAAAGAGCCGAATAACTTCACTCCAGACGCACCACCTGGAATTGTGCTTACAACCATAAATGCCAAAGCAATCATTTGGGCCAAAGCAAATAGCACAGTCAAGGCAGTACTTTGCATCCATAGAGCACAATATAATGTGGTTATCAGGCTACCGAAATAAGTAATTGACACTAAAAATCTATCACGATTACACAATGTCTTGAAGAAAGCTACGAATCCCGATAGAAAACAGAAGCTCAATATAAAAAAAAAACTCCCCAAGGTGTAAAGCAAAGCAAATTTTCGCGTTTTCAGCAACAACACAGGCACATAAAACAGTGATATAGTCATGCAAAAAGTGCCCATACCAAGGCAAGCAACGAAGCCAACTATACGTTGTAATCGAGACTGAAAGCATATATGAAAAGAAAAAAAAAAAAGAGTAAAATAAAAATTATTTATTACTTTCACCGAGATTTATAGTCTAACTAGTTTACCAGTTGTGGACAACAAGAATCTTGAGTATCTTTAAGCCAGCTATTTGCCTCTGGTTCATTATTTCGGGAAAATAATTTTCCCAACTCTAACTGAGGTACTTTCACGCTAAACTTTTTCTTTTGATCACTTTGCAACAACAAATACTTATCCAAATCATCTTTAAGATTAGCCATAATTTCTATTTTGAAATTGCCACGAATTTTTGTTTATTTCTTCCACTCATAAACGTATATTATTCTCCTTTTCTTCGTTACTACATGTTTTGTTTCTCAAAAATCATATGTTCAATTTTACGAGACAATTTATCGCTAGCAAAGACTTAATATATTTACGAGACATAACATATTGTTACGAAAATCCTATATTTTACGATTTCAGTTTTTATGAATGAAAACTGAGAAGTCAAAGAAAGGAGAAACAAAAGACACAATAATGATGTACAAGTGTTGAACAAAACTAACCTTAGATAAATGTATAACTTCGTCATCTAAATTGAAAGGCTAATGTTCGCTCGTACGTACGTCGAAAAGGCAAAATGGATTTCGGAAATCCATGAAAAGCGAGTGCGTCCACGGAGAGAAGGACATAAACATATACGTCGTAACCGATTCGTGAAATGTCTAGATAAAATAAAAGACTCTGTTTTTGGCCCAGTATAGAAATCGAGCATTATCTCACCTTTGACCTGTCAAACATTTCAAGGCGTTTAGCGTTTGAAAATCCGATTTTCGGAAAAGCCCTCAATAATTTCGAAAAAATACTTGAGAAATTATAATAAATGGATGGAAACAATCAAATAAATTATAATAAAATAAATATAAATAAATTAATAAAAAATAAATAAAATTATATAAGAAAATACATATAAAAATATATATATAAACTCTCTGCTGGATGTGGTTCAATCGACGTCGATCACCACCACCCACCGCCACGGCTACCTTGAGAAATGTATAAATCTAAAGAAAATAAAGTGTAAAGAAAATATATTAAGTTAAATAATGAATTGATTCACTCATTGTCGCGTTATTTTATTATATAATCACTAATTAATATCAGGAATCTTTAATTAATTAATAATCGAGAATTTAGCACTGAACAATACTAAAAAAATTAAAAAGAATAACAGGATTATTATTTATTAGAGTGTTAAAGAAGAAGGTTAATTGTATAGTTTCTCTAGACCTATCATAATACTATTAAAATTTAAAATTATTAACTTGCATTTGTATTATGTTTTAAAATAATTTAATAACATAATAAATAAATATATATTTTTAATTTGAAAACACCGTGCAAGCAACACGCAGGAAATTTTTAAAAAAAAAAATTATTAAGAAGAATATTAAAAACACTGAAAAATTATAAATAAAATCTTTAGAAAAAAAAATGAAGAAATATTGAGCCCCAAATTAAGAGATAGGGAGGAGCTGCAACAACAACTAATTGCTAATAGAAGTGTGTTCTAAAGTACAACAATTTCGGTTGTTTTTCATTTAATTTTCCGTTCGGAAAGAGAGAAAAAAATTCTGTGCTGTCAAGCAGTTAAGACAGAAAAACAAAGTTTTCATAGAGAATTCTAACAGAATATATGTGCAAAACGCCATAGGAGGAAAATATTTGAATATTTTACAAAAACAAAAAATATTGTGAAAAAATGCTAAATTATTGTGAAAAATACTGAAATCAAAAAGAAAAATCACAACTACTGAGCACACGGCGAATTACGTACAATAATAGCGGCAGCACAGGTTAGAAAAGCAATACAAATAAGAACAACACGAAAACAACATATATTAGCCGAGTCCGAAAAAAGCAAGAGCTTCAACAAAAATGTCCGATCGTAAAGCTGTCATTAAAAATGCTGATATGAGTGAAGTAGACTGTGCGACACATGCTTTGGAAAAACATAATATTGAGCAGGATATTGCTGCCTTTATTAAGAAAGAATTCGATAAAAAATACAATTCTACATAGCACTGAGTACAATGTTTATTATTTAAAAACCAACTGATTGCAACTTTTTGCGGTTTCAATACAACTTGCATAGAGTATTTATTATAAAAACACAACAAATTTCTCCTTTTTCTGGTTTCAATACAACTTCCATAGAGTATTTATTATTAAAAACCAACTGCTTACAACTTTTTTACAGAATTTTCTTGAGTGGACATATAAGCCATCCTTAGTCCAGTTAACAAACAAAAGATTTACACATTTTCGACTTTCGACTGTATTGCGGGCGGAAATTTTGGATTCTATTTCACATACGTCATTTTATTTACTTATATTTAGGCCAAGTGGCAATTTTATTATCTAAGACCGATTAAATAATGATCATAACAATTAATCATAATAACAATAATATGAAAACGCCATAAACAACAACATCAACAACAACAGCAACAACAAGCCCATAACCTAACGAAAGAACACTAAATAAACAATACAAAAAACCATAAACAAACAAAACAACAAATGGACAAATTCAAGATCATTTTTCCTCAACCACACGTCCACATATGGACACCGCTTACTTGAATAAGCATGTGCAACAACGAAATACACAGGTACCGGTTTTACAACAAGAACCACACACAAAGGAATGAGACAAAAAATGCTGAGAATATGAAATTCAATTTCTGAAGCTAAAATTTAGTATGCAGTAAACAATTGATTATCGCTTTTAGGCGGAAGAAATTGATAAAAAATACTTATATCCTACACCATTTATGGTAAAAAAAGTATATAATATTTGTAGCCGACGAATAGAACATTCAGAAGGAAGCAGGCCTAAGTTTATAACACCGATCGTTGCAGAATAACAATAAAAAATAAATACAAGGAGATTTTGCATTGATTTGCCATTTGAACACAGCTTTTTACGTTCCTTCAATTTAACAGATTTATTGCCGACGGCTTTGCAATTTAACAGAGTTCGCTCCGACTGCTTTGCCATTTTAACAGATGATACATATACTTTGCGGGGTCTCGGAAGTTTCCTTCCGAGCACTCCAAACGTTTTGACACAATGAATGTACCCCTCATCTTCGCTGATAGGTATAAAAACAAAAATTATATGCTGTGAACGACAATAGCACGTTGTGGCAAATGTAAACAAAATTGCAGCAACAAATACACACGTTTATACATCTATACATATATACAAATTTCCACTCATCACAGACCACCAACTTATCTCATTTTGTTAGTTTGCTTCAATAACGGAAAGTTAAAATTCACTGTGTCTCCCTCTATATGCGAGCCACGCTAGTCAAAAAATGTTTTGTTATATGAGGAAAAATGGCAACGCTGTTCAGACGTCTCTGTTAAGAAACATAACCCGTTCAGACGTCTCTGTTAGGAAAGATAACCTTATCATATGTACAGCACCAGCTTTATAACACCAACACCGCGGTATCCTATATTACAGCTTGATTTCACTTGAATTTTCAAATGCTTGCTCTCAAAATTACACCTTATTGAAAATGATTTGAAATTTTTTCAATTTTTTGATCCGAATCTCACATATTTTCGCACTTGCTCTGTCAGTTTGAACTACAGCTATGTGAATGATTAAATTAGTATTTTGCCCTTATGTGGTGAATGCAAAGCAACGGCAAACTTTTCCAAGTTTTACGAGACTTACGCTACTTTTTAATCTTCAAGGCTACTCTTACAAGCTTGACCTGTAGATCTTAGGAACGCAAAACCTTTCTATGTCGACCTTCCTAAAAAGCACTAAACGAATAAAGGTAAACAAGTCGAATAAGAATATTTCGTCGACTTACAGTCGATATTAGTATTCAGTATGCACTCACTTCTCCTTATTAAAATATTTGCGAAAAAACCTAAAAATTTTTAAAGGAGAATAAAGAACAATCTCTGTATCGTTGTTAAAAGGAAAAGAAGAAAAGATCGACAAATCGAAAGAGAAGGAAAAATTTATCCTCGCAGTGAAAATTTAATTTGGTTTTGCTTTGAAATTAACCTATATTGTGCGCACGAACCTACTTTACTTATGATTTGTCCTGAACTGGGGTTATATCTCAAGTAAACGAATTGTTAAGGTTTCGTTAATATTACTTCTTCATACGTTTGCACACAAAGTTTTATGGAAAAGTTTTATTTACATTTCGGTCCATGTTCCGGAAAATATCCATCTTCTGCATCATCATCATAATTATTTATGTCAATTTACTGGAATGAGTTTATGCGCTTTAACAGATCTACCATTTCTTCTTCTGCATCTTAAAAACTTCCTGCCTAGAGCAAAAAGGAATACAATTTTACGATAATTAATCAAACGAATTTTTTTTGATTCTTTTAATATTGATTGTTATAACTCAAGGAAGCAAGGAACTTAACTATAGCGTCAGTTTCGGTCATGACTTCGTTTTAACCAAACATTTTTTTTTTTGCAATGAAATTCATAAAAAATCATTGTTGGCCTACGACAGGGCCTAGATAGTAGAAAATGTATCTGGTTGGTTAATTTGCTCCATGGCATTAACTTGGATCAGATTCAGATACGCTCATGTACTTTAAAGTAAGTAAGCTTCATGTCCATCTCAAAGTAGCGTTCAAAAGTTGAGAATATTTCTAATGAATGGAAGATTTAAAGCATAACAGGGGGCATAACAAGAGGCATATGAAAAAATTCCTTACTTATTAAACAAAGTTCCTTTAGATGCAAGTACGAATGTATTAGTGATTGCGTATTTTCAAATTAAATTTAAAGAAAATTATAGCTGTTGCTGATCACTATTATGTCAGTTTGTCCTTTGACATCAATTCATTATAACGCCAATTGCACTTTGCACCGTCAGCCTATGCCCGCGATGAGTCATCTTTTCGGAACACAAGTTAATGTGATTAATTCTTGTCTGTCCAGTCAGGGTGAATCTTGGGCAAATACGATTTTCTTTCGATTGCACCGTTCGTCAATTTTTCAATGACAGAGATGTTATTGAGAAAGAAAGCATATCTTCTATAGAACAATTTAGCACAGCGTAGCTGCCCCATTTCGTTGTCCTTGAAATCAAGGAAAAGTTTTGGAATATCTTGATAAGGAGTTTCTAACGGAACGCCATCCGTGAAATTCCGAGTTGAATTAGCAACGTCTGTCCGTCTGCGTGGTTGTGTGGTGTGTGTCGTAGACACTCTCGTTGTCCCAAAAATAAAGATATCGACTTCAAATTTGGTAGAAACAGTGGAAGTTCTGCCACGCACGTTGGTATTAAAAATGGGCCAAGTCGGTCGAAGGACACGCTCACAGCACCACGTAAACCGAGAACACCTCCATTTTTAAACAACCAATGAAAAATTGGTTTTTTGCTCTTTACTCATAAACTATGGCAGATAAATACACAAAAAATTGAACTCATATACTATGGGCGATGCTGTAGCATTTGTGCACAAAACTGAAAAAAATTGACCATGCCTACCCAATATTATAGTATATCAAAACTTATTTGTTTTTCCAATAACTTTATAACGCGTAAGAAAAAGCTTCAAAAAACTCACAAAGTATACAAATTCTTGGCCACTTATAATCCTTGAATGCACCGAAACATATCCGCCTGTTTGTTTGTCCGTCTGTCTGCTTGCTTAACTTTGCAGCATTGGTGGTAAACGTTCTCCTGTTAGCAAAAATGAAGATATCGTCTGCAAATTTGCAAAACAATTTGGAATTCACCTAAACTTTCAAAGCACACGCCTACGACACCCACATACCTCTACGACAAAAACTTTTACTTTGAAAATAGAAGAAATCAGCTGCGCCTGCTCCATATTATAGAGCATGAAAATTTTGTTCTTTTACTTCTTTTGTCTTTCTTTGGGGTAAACGGTGATGGGTATAAATGATTCGGTCTCGACCGAATTTAATTTTCTTACTTGTTTATATATTGATTGACGCCGACAGCCGGAATATATATTTGCAACGAGCGTTTAGTGTTACCGTAATAATAAATATAAATAATATCAGGTCTCGTTCGTTTGGATTTGGTGGAAACTCGTTTGTAAAATCAACAAATAGGATCGCATGTATAAAACATGAATGTACGTTTTGATTTATTTATTCGAAAATGATTGATTTTATGGATATTTACTGCTCTTTATATTAGGCTTGATTGCATCCGAAAGACATATCGGCCTGAAGGTTATTTTGGCATGCGCATATAATATTAAAAGCAATGATAATAAGAAGTCAAGTTACCTAAGGCTTTAACTAACGAAAAAAGTCTACCGCCGAACAATAAAAACAAGAGACCTTAAAGCAATTGGAGGAAAAAGCAAAGCAATCACTCGTTGCATTATCGGATCACCTAACCAAGCAAGCTATGGGATGGGAATTTTTTTGGACAAAGCGCGTATGATAAGACCATACAGACTGTCAATAGATATGCGCTAGTAACTAACATCCGATCATGCTCGTCGATAGTATCAATGCCGTCACTTGGACTAAAGTCCAAGTCCAAGTCCAAGTTGAAGACTCTAAAGAGAAGTTTGAACTGAAAATCAATAATTTTAAAATTCATAACACTTTGCTGGCTTTAATTTATGGACCTTGAATAAGAAAACTGGTTTTGACGATTTGGGATTTGGTAATAGTTCCAAATGCCTAGTGCTTAGTTTAAGCGTTTAGTCATTCGCATTTTATCAAATTAGGTAATGAATGAATTCAAAATGCGAGAAAAGCAACACAAGATCAAGAAACTAATTTATAAAACCTATAACCGACATAAGCAATTTATTCCTGTTTTGCGCAATTAGAGAAGGAAAAGTTATTGTGCATTGTCTTTTTATTCTTTTTTCTTTGTATTGCAATTTACAATTAAAATAATAATTAATGGCGATAAAATAAAATAACGGCAAATAATTTTCGGACATTTTGCTACTTCTCGGATGATAGTTAAAAAACTTTATGGATAAAATTTGTCTCTTTTTTTTTGGGGGGGGGCTAATTGAAGCCGTGGTCACGATCCGTTTAGGGGATGATAAAGTTAAAAATACAAAGAAATTTCAATGCAACGTATGTAGACGTATGTGTAGAATGAATAACTAATTTTAGGAAGAAACACGTATATAAATGAAATTTAAAATAGTTACGTTCTATAGACAATCTCTAAGCCTCGCGATATATACTGCTATTCACCCTTTATTCCTGCTGAAACCTTTTATTTCTCGCAAATATAGAAAACGTGTGCATTCCTCTTGATCCAATCTATGCCTTTATCGTACATATATACATATATACTTTACAAGTAAGTATATATATGACGTACGCGCGCAGTACAAGTTGCACCTATGGGTTTCAGACTCTTTTTCTAATATATCAAATTGAAAAAGCAAATTTCGAAAATAACAGACATTCAAAAACGTTTTTCTATAGATATATATATATATATATATATATATCGTTTAAACAGTCATTACAACATTTGTTACTATAATGTGGATATACATTTTTTTGAATACACGATATGAGTAGTAAGTTATTAAAAGTTTTCAAACAAGATTTCCTACGAAAGTAGTGCAATATAATTCAAAATAGCATTTACTACTTAAGAAAAAAAAAAAAAAAAAAGTTGTAGATAAACTGTGTATTGACGTAACATAGGAGCAAGTTCGTTTATGTATATATAATAAAAATATTAATGTACGAATGAGTACTACACAATTACAATTACAAACTAAACTACGAATGTATGCTTGTAAAAAATAATATATGTAATTGTATATATGTTATGAAAAAAATACATTATTATACGAAAAAGCAAATAAACTTTAAAAAAAAAAATAAATATAATAATTAAAAGGTATATATTTAATCGGATCTCAGTTGCGCGAAGGTTCACATTTAATCGAATTCCTCATCGCAATATTGCAAACAAATATTTCTGCATAATTTCAGGAGCTTTAAAGTATCGTACACAAAATCGTTGACAAACGTTACAGTATCGGTCGAAATAATTTCGTGTATAAGTTAATCTAATATAACTACAATAAAGGATTGATTTTGAATTTCCTTTAAAGCTTTTCAATGTATAGGATATTTTGCATATTGGGCAAAATATCTTAAGCGGCTTGGAACTGTTATGTGTTATAATCGCTATGTTGAGAACTAAAGTAGCTCACCAGGCCACTAAATTCACTGGCTTTTCCTTCTCCGTCCTCGGAGTGTTGTTGGGCCGTATTTGCACTATCGGATACTGTCTGTGGTGAAGAAGAGCACTCGGTTGGATCCTGATGCATGATGGGACTTCTGGAACCGGACGATTCGTCATCTACAGGCAAAGGAGATTTTATACTAGAGTTTTTATAGCTCTCCAAAGTTGTTAACTTCTTGGGTGACTCAGTTAGTGATTTATTTTCACCAGGATTGTCTGTTGGTGATCGCGATTTGGATGTAGTTACTTTTGGGGTTATGGTAGAAGAATCAGAAGTGCCAATAGCTGTAGGGGACAGAGAAGCAGAAGGAGGAGCTGCAACTATGACAGATGTTGAAGATGATATCGGAATCGGCGTTTGTTTCATTTGAGTCGAAGCGGATGTTTGTGGTTGCGATTGAATTGGTGTTGTTAGTGGAGGAGGTGGGGGGTAGTATACATAAGGCGGAAACACACCTAAAAAAATTGATACGAAAACAAGCGTATTAAATGGAAAGCAACATTTTTGTAGAAGCTTACGCGAAGTAGTTGAATACTCCGCTCCGTGCGAGGGAGGAAGAGCTCGTTTTAAATTACTTGCAGGAGAATGTACTCGTGGCCCATAATTAGGGTTTCCATAAATTTGCTGTCTGAAATTAGTTAAACAAAAAACAAATTGGACAGGACCTTAGGGGCAAAGTTGGATATATTTTCCTTCACCTATAAGGAGGATTCAAATTAGGAGCTGGCGGTCTTGGGGATGAACCAATAAACGTAGATAGTTGGTGGTCTCTTGCAGTCAATGAAGATGGTGTGGCAAATCGTGCTCGAATATTGCTGGCACCAGTTGATGTGGAGTGAGTTAAACCAGTTGCTGAACCTCTTAAGGGAGGAGGTGGTCCGTATGTTGGTCTTACACTAGGATGAGGCGGCAATAAGTTTGGAGGGGCACCCCGATGCCGTCCTACGCCAAGCGTTGAGCGAGCTGCGTAAAAGGCTGAAATTAAATTGAAAGTGATCAACTTAACTACGACTAACGAAAGCGTATTTTTTACCTTCTGGAGTTGAATAAGGTGAACCCACAGACCTGTTAGTTGCAATAGAATGGGAGAAATGGGATAAGCTTGTAATAACGCTTGGTTGTATGGGGTTGGGAGCGGGCGGTCCACTTTTAATAACGCTTGACGGAATTCCGGTGAGCGCAGTTGATAACTCACAAGTGGGACCTAATTTATCGGAAGAACCGCTCGCAGAATTGGCTGCGGTAACTGCTGCAGCAATTTGTTGTTTTTGTAATGGGTCTCTTAGTGGAGTTATTTTCTTCCGTCGACCTCGGGGTTTTGGCTCATTTATTGTTGCGGACTCTGGTTGATTGGAAAGGGTGGCCGACTTGGTTTGCGTTGAAGCTATTGCCGACATAGACGTCAATTTTCCAGGGACGTTTGGTGTAGACGTTCTACTACCTAAAACTTGCGAGGTTAACGATGCAATTGGCGTAGTGTGGGATAGGCGATCTGCCAAATGTAGATGCGATGTCGGTGGTTGAGACGTATAGTTGCGTTGTAGTGGCTGTGATAAAGGCGCTGATAAAGCGCTCTGCAGTAAATGCGACGGTGGACCAGTATGTGAACGCTGTATTATTTGTGAAGTAGGAATACTTGTACAATGTAATGGAAATTGATGTCGTAACAATGGTGGATAAATGGTAGGCATTGGTAGCCTTTTTCTTACAGGTTCCTGTAAGCCTGATGGCAAAACTGTTCCCGTTGAGGAAACTGGTATTATACTGGTAGATGTACCCGATGGCTTCTCCATATCTTTGGTTTTGGGTTTATTTCCGGAGGGTGTCTTCAAAACTTCATCAGGAGCTGGTAAATCGCGGGAAGCAGAAGCATTAAATTCTTCTTCTTCTTCAACCATACGTGCAATTGCATCTTCATCCATGTCATCAGGTAAGTCATCTGGTAAGTCGGCATCGTCAAAGTCATCAACATCATCAACATCATTTTCAAGGTCATCCAAGTGCTCTCCCTTTCGCTGCAGGTAATCAATGTCAAGCGCTTTTGCTTGCCTAATTACAGATATTGGTACGGTTGACAAGGAATCAGATATTTTCGAAGGCGACCGTTTATCCTTTTCAGAATGTGTTTTAATGGGGGTTAGCCGTGGAGTAGCGGCTAGTTTAGCACCCTCCGCATTTTTTTCGGCTAACATACGTTTTATCTCTTCTTGCCGTTTTATAAATTTTTCACGTTCCTCTGGTGGTGTATCTGGTCTTTGCACGCCTGGCTTAATGCCACCGTCTGAGCTTTCGTCGTCAAAATCTTCAATGTAGGCATAACGTCTACCGCGTGTTCGCCTTGTGCTATCACCGCTATCACTAAAGCTAAGATCTTCGTCTGAAGCCTTCGGTTTCTTCTTAATTTTTGAAACCGCAATTTTTCCTTTAACTTTAGTGTTACTCTTCGGAGTCGTGTCGACTGTCTTTGGTATTTGCGAACGAGGTTGCTTACCAGAACCCTTTCCTTCTTCGGTTTCTTCTTCTTCTTCTTCTTCTTCGGATTCAGTTACGTCATCATCAGAATATTCGATCTTTTTCTGTTTTTTCACTACCGGCTTTTTAAGTTTTGGTGATTTCCGTGCGGTGTGGTTCATTTTACGCTGTTTCTTACGTTTGTTTGGTCGCCAAGCTCCATCAGAATCCTCTGATGTTGTATCATCACACAATTCAGCGCTATCGATATTTTCTGATAATTCAGAAAGATAATCGTCATCAACTTCAGTTTCTGTATAATCCGAATCATCTCTACGTTTCTTTTTTAGTGTAGAAGGTCGAGCGTCCTCGTCTTCATCGTCACTTTCATCTATAATAAACTTACGATCTTTTCGCCGCTCGCGCATAGAACGACGTGCTGCTCTGCGCTGTTTCTTTTTACCACTTCCACGTCGCCTGTATATCTCTAGAATGGAGTCACTATCTGTTGATGTAGAATTGGTAGTATCTTCCTCTTCTTCCTCATCATCAAAAGAAGACGTTTTAAAATCTTCATCGGAACCGTCGTCTTCAGAACTAACATCTAACGTTGTCAGCTTACGAGATTTTTTCTTCAAAGTTTGCTTCAAGTTTGCTTTCCTTTTTGTTGGCTCGTCTTCGCTATCTTTTTCATTACTTTGACAAGTATTATTGACTTCCCCTGTTTTCGATACACTTTCACCATCGTTTAAATTTAATTGTTCTCCCTCCGTTAACAATCCCCGAGACGACACTTGGTTTTCCAACAGTTTTTGTCGTGCTTTTTCTTCTTTGTCCGCTTCTATAATAGTTGTAATATCTTTACCTCGTCCCAGATTTCCAGCTCCGGCAGCTTCATCCATTTCTTTTTTCAAAGCAGAATTAATAAGATCATCGTATTCATTGAGTCGATAACTAACATTTATTTGTCGCCGTTTGCGTAATTTATAAATGGGTTCATTGTCACTGTCCGAGTAGGTAGAAGATGAAGAATTACTCTTAGAATTCGTATCAGTTGGCGATCGGCTTTTCGATTCGCTTTCCGATTCGCTGGAGGAACGTTTAGTGCGTCTTCTATGCCTGTCTGCCCTAGCCGTAGCTTGTTTCCGTACACGACTAGATTTGATATCATTAAAGATTTTAGACGACAGAAATTTATTTTTGCCAATCTCTTCGTTTGTGTCAGAACTTTTTTCTGAATGTTTAGATTCTTCATTGGCTAAACGTCTCTCTTCCTCATCCTCTTTTCTCTTCTGATCTACAAAACTATCGAACTCTTGTAAATGTTTTTCTAATGCTTCTATTAACTGATCTTGTTGACACGGTGGGCAATACCAATCTCCTTCAGGGATATAAAAAAGGACGGGTGATAAACACGAGCAATGGTATCCCTTGTCACATTTGTCACAAAGGAGTATCCATTCGGGATGATCAGACTTGCCACATTGCTGACAAGCTTCTTCTTCATCTTTCTCTTCACCCCCAGAAGCATCCTCCTTTCGCGCTGTACGTGCTCGCTTCATGGGGACAATTTGGGTTTCATCTTCAAGATCCGATTCCGGTGAAAATTCGTGATCAGATTTGAAGAGAGGTGAACCGGGATCCGTCTCATAATGAGGTGGGTCTTCATCATCTTCCTCGTCGGGTTCCTCCTGTTCTTCTGAATCAGATGACCAACTGCCATTTTTGCCCGGCAATTTCTTTCTAGGCCGTTTCTTCTTCGTCTCAACTGAACTTTGCTCGGAATCTGACGATGGTTCAGATGGTTCAATAACTGTGGGATCTGATTGCTTTTCAGCTTTTTTCTTTTTTTTCAGTTCTTGTTTCATAGTTCTCAAAGCAATCTCTTCTAACTTCCGACGTTCCGCTTCTTCCCGAATTTTTTGTTGTGCAATTCGCCTTGACTGACGGACAGGAGTTTCTGCGTCCGTGGATTCAATAATGTTGGTAGTATCGACTTCACGCTTTTTACGTGAACCTTTTCCACGAGTGACAACCACCAGCGCCGCTTTATTGGTAGAAGTTGTTCCCATTTTATTATTAGAATTTTTTGGCGTTTTATTAGCCGAAATTGTTAGCGGTTTGTTTGTAGAAATTGCTGGTGTTTTATCAGCTGAGATTGTTGGCGTTTTATTTGAAAGTTTTAAAAGTACAGAATCGCTTTGGTCTTTCTTTTGCTTTACCGTGTCCGCGCCTTTCGTTGACAGCGGGCATTTTACTAAATTAGAGGATTCGCCACCCTTGTCCTTTACCTCCTTATTGATTTCATTAGTTTCTATGCCTGACTTCATTTGTTTCGACGAGAGGTCACCTTTTAGAATTTTCGATGGCGTTTTGCTGATGTTTCTGGAACCATTGCGCGTTCTTTTAGGTTGTGGCAATTCTGCGTAAATAATATTTGTACCGCCACGCCTACCAGATCTTCTACTGGATACAGACGTTTGCGAATCAAAAGGAACCTCTTTTTTTACATGACTTGCTTCCTTTTTTTTAACATCGTTTACATTTTCTTTCTTAACATCTTCTGAAAGTTCTTCAAGATCTGTTTTGAGGGTAATGCATTTGCGTTCTCCGTTGTTACTAAGCTCTTCTTTCGAAACATCGTCTTCATGAAATTCTTCCTGCAAGGCGTTTGCACTGTTATTCAATTTTTTTTGCTTCTCAGACGTCTCCTCTTGTATGCTAAGTGCAAAATTGTCCTCTTTACAGTCTGTTTCCGTAGCATCTGCGATGTTTTCAACTTCAGTCTTTGTACTCGAAGTAGCACTAGTTGTGCGTTTTCTGGGAATAGTCTCATCATCACTTTCTTTTTCTTTTTGTCGTAATTGAGTTAAAAGATTTTTCTTTAAAGGCTGTAAGATGGGACAATCTTTAGACGGAGGCATATTATTTGAAGGGGAAACGTTTTCAATCTTAGTTACATCAGTTGTCACACTAACATCTGCCCGCCTACAACTCCTTTTCAGCTTTTTTTCGATAATTTCCGCTAACGAAGGCCTGCATTTTGTGATGATCTGAGCAGCTTTTGGAACTGCATTCGTAGCTGTGTTGCAAATTATTTCATCTTCCATTTTTTTTAAGCCTTCTGTATCTGCCTGTCCAGGACTTCTGCTTATAGATGTGCTTAAAGAAGCGTCCTCATCTTTTTGAAAGTGTTTTTTAGGCGATATAATTTTACGTCGGCTTCGGGACTCTTCTTCCCCACTACTGGATGATGTTGTTTCTTCATTAGCTGCGTCTTTTTGCGCTTCAATCTTTTTGCGAATTTCGGGATTCATCTGCTTAAGGCGCATTTTTTGTCTTTTTCCTCCTACAACGGGCTCTTCACCCGCTTGAGATTCCTGCGCCAGATCCTCCAAGTTTTCAGAGTTGATTTCAATTTCACTTTCAGAATTGGATGGTCGCGAATTTTGCAAAGAAGTAAACTCATTGAAACGCCTTTTACGACTCCACGCTACAGGCTTGCTAGCATTTGGTATATTAATTTCTTTTAATGATTGAATGTTATTTTCTAAGGACTTTTGTTTGCACTCTCTGAGTTCTTTTTTAAGAGATTCTAGTGCAAATTTTTTTGTTTCGATAACTTCGGTTTCTCTTATTGTTTCCGTCGGACTACTCGGTTTTACATTCGGATGGAAACTTTTTAACTGATCCTGTTCAATGTTAACTTTTCCTTCAATGCATTTAGTATGTTCTTCAGAAATACTATCTGCATTTTTCTCGTCCAGGCCACTTTCTGCAGTTTCTTTTTCTTCTATCAATTCTTTTACCTTTACTTCGTTTGTTGATATTTTTTCAGAGCTCTCGCATTTCTCTTGGGAATGCTTAGGATCTTTAACAAAATCGTCTTCTGTCGTTTCTGTTGAAAGCGGAGCAGTCGCGCCACAATTTCTATTTTCTTCGGCATTATTGCTTTTTGCTGCGGTAAGGTCACTATTTATTTTTGCACTACTATGCTGCTCACTGTGAATTTCATCTACTTGTGGTTTCATTTCAATGGACTTTTGTGCAATATGAGTGGGACGTTCAAGGCTGTTTCCTTTTACTGCATCAAGATTTGAAAGAGTGGCAGTCGTCAAAGTATTACTTGATGGCGAAGACTCCTTTGTAAACAGCGGCGTGTTTGAAGATGCTGAATCTTCGTTGCTTTTTTCATTTCCTACTAAACAATCGATTCCAGATCCTTCTACATACACATAAAAAAACTCTTCTTCTATTGCTTCTCCTACAAACGACAAATAATTATCCTCAGACTCCACACGTGGTAAAATTGCAGCCAACCATACATTTCCCATGTCACATTCTTTGCCAGAGCCAGAGCCCTGAATTTGTATTATAGGGTCTTCAATTTCTTCACTTAAAATGTTTTCGTCATTGTCATCAAAGGGTTCGATCTCTTTTTCTTCATTTTCATCTTCCTCTGCAGCTGCAGAGTCCATGTCTTCTTCATCTACCTCTTCCTCCTCACAACTTGAAGAATCTTCCAAAACCTCTTTGATATGTTCATCATCATAATTGCTGCGTTTCTTTTCAGACTTAAAATCAACTACAGAAGACCACGGTTTTTTCAAAGTATTATTTTGATTATTTTCTTTAACAAGCCGAGAAGTATCTACACAACCGCTCGTGCTCTTTTTGTCAATGCTACTACAGGCGAGTCGTTCAGATAAGTCCATCTTCCGCTTCGTTTGCGATACAACCAAAGACTGTGAAGCAAACTTTCTGATTAAAATATATGACTAAATGAAAATTAATTACCTTTACTTTTATATTACAACTGGATAATTCGATTTCATTAGAAGTGTCTTCCACAGGTTTATTAGGCTTTTTGTGTCCGCTTCCCATACATTTGTCAACATCACTAATTTCCCCGTTTTCGACAAGAAATTTGCAATCTTCCTCCGTGGATTGTCTTTCATCCCTCATTATGGCGTTCTCTCCATCAGTTTCCTGCTTTTCTTTTTTCTTAGTATTTAATTTTATGCGTAAATTTGGAATTTTTCGATCACACTCCTGTGAATCATCTTGTTCATCTGAAGTATTTGATCTCTTATTTACAACAATACTGCTGTTGCTATTTGTGTCTTCATCTATTACGCCAATATTTGCTGATGGTAAAACTACTTCATTTGCCTTAAGACGTGTAATTAAGTTTGCAAACTCCATACGATTTGTGGCTACCAGATGCCAGATCTCTTCATCCAGGTGTTCTTGGTAGATACGTATGTTGCAATCACCATCCTGTGTTACCCAATAGGCATGACCTAACCGATCACGCCCTATAGGTTGTAATCTTAAGGAGTCCGCACTGAAAGAAAGAATTTTAGCCCGAAATTTCGCGTTGCGCTCAAATTGGCTTTCAAGTAGCTCCTGCAATTCAAATTTTATATATTTACATTTTTCAAAGTGAATTCATATAAATCGTTTACTGTAATTGTAAGCATTACCCTTAATATTCTCAATTTCACTTTTATACTAGAGTTTTTGTATCCAAACCGTTCAATTTCCCAGGCGTCTTGGGCGGAATAGGTGAAACAAAACTTGCTTAGCGCTGATTCCCAACTTTTTTCATGTACTGTTTTACGAGTTTTTCTTAAAAGTTTTATATGCAGATCTCGTAATTGGCAAGAAACTAAATTCATGTATTTGAAGAACACTCACAAAACTTACATATTTCATATATACAAAAACATACCTTCATCTGTTCTGGTCAGCCATTCTTGTAGTTGACTGAAATTGGGTAAATCTAAGCACAAGTCTTTATAAAATTTTTGTAGAAAGGCGCAAATCATAGCAAAATCTGGATCATTAGCACATATACGAGAATTCGAAGCTACTGCATCATCGTTAGTCGTGATCGCAGGCATCTTGTTGCCCGCTTCTGCCGACAACATAGAGGACGCCATACTCTGCTAATGTTTTTTTTTGCTACTAAAGCTGATTAAAATTTTCTGCAATAAATCTTATTTGTTAATATCTTTGTCTTTGTTATTTCAGTTGCATGAACAAATCTTTTATTTGGAATTTTTTCTATACTACAAATGAATCGAGCGAAGCAACCAGCAGCTTAGACAATTATTTTTTACTTAACCTTAACTGGCTACATAACGAAGTTTCTTATAACTTATGGAATACATAAGTAAGAATACTTTAATAGTTTTCTCTTGCATTGAAGAGTCCATAAATTATATTCAATCTAAATCACAAACATAAAATTTCTTATAATTTACAAACTCTTTTCACTTCTTAGAGAGATGCCAGAATAAACTAATCGAATACCTGCCATATAAAGTAAAAAATAAAGACGTATATCAAAGCTGCTTATTATATGATCAAACGAAAGCAAAAAAAGCATATTTGGGATGGGATTCAAAATGACCAAACAATTCAGAAAACATGGAAGTGAGGAAGTTTATCTGACACAGAGTTCACAATTCAATATCAATGTCAATATCAATATCAATATTAATAAAATCACAAAAATATATATCAATTGAATCCATTTTATATATATTTTTAATATATATTTATTATATATTTTTTGTTTGTATATTTAATATGTATTTTTTGCTTGTTTGTGTAGCTTTGTCATATTTTTCATTTATTTATATATATTTTTTGTTTTGTTTGGTTTGCTTTATTTGTTTTGCAATTTAACAGTAACTCGTCAGCTTAACAGTAACCCGCCAGGTTGTCATTGCGATTTAACAGTAACTCGTCAGCTCATCAGCTTTGCGTTGCCACTTTTTTTTTTTATTTATTTCTAATGTATTATATCAATTTATGATAACCTGCCCTGCTTGAATTTTAAATTTCTCAAATGACTCAGGTTTCAAATTATTAAAAATCAACTTATTTAAAATATCGATCTTATATAACGTTAATAATCTGTTCAATAAATAATTTATAATTAATTCATTAATTTTCTTTTTTCTTATATATTTCACAAATATTACCCTAATACAATGATGCGTTATTTCTTTTTTCGGGTTAGTAAATTTCAAGTGCTGCACACACAACACAACATATTATTTTATAAGAAAAAATAAAGAAATCGATGAAAATATGAACGACATCATTCGTTTAAAAAATCAAATCACAGTAATCAATGTACATATAAACAACAAATATTTAAAAAACAACTATAAGAATATTAATGGAAAGGCAAATTACATTTTTGGTTGATAATAATAAGAACATGAAGATGGACTTCGCTGACGCAATAATACAAAGGAAACAAATTGCCTAAATGTTTTGATTGGACAAATGTATTTAAAATTGGGCATAACTCACTTTTATTGCTTGTGTTTTATTCCGTTTAAATTAGTCAAGAGACCTTAAAAAGTATAATATAAAAAAATCTTAAATTAGGATAAAATAAATATAAATTAGACAAATGATAGCCCAATTTAAAATAATTTGTCTTTCTTCTTTTGCGTTTTCTTGATTTTTATTTTATTTTTGTGTTTGTTTTTTGAATTAAAAACTTCTAAGTGGTAAGCATAATGGGCAGCCCCGCTGTCATATTGTTTTACACGAACATATATAAACAAAAACACGGTTTTAGAACCAAAAATAAAGAACAAATTTATAAAAAAAATAACAATTTTATTAATCTTCATATTTTGCATAAACTTTATAACACCACCGCGACTCTTTTGGTGTATTAATAGGTCCATAATTTGGAGATTACCATTTATGACTCTCTATCAACTGTAAAATAAAATGGTCTTTATTGCTTGTTTTTCATTTCTTGCAAAATAGTGCATGGTATAAACCAAAATTGTACATCACATGGTATGTGCCTTAGTATAAGATGGACTTATATCAGACTTCTTCTGGTGGTTCTGTTCTTTTATTTGTATGTATACATGTATAACTTTGTTATTTGTCAATTCCCATAAAGTATCGCAAAAAAATTTCAATCCGAACCCGAAAATAGGTATTACGCCTCATCGTATTAGCCATCTACAATTTGCAAACTCCTGCAAAACTTCGTTAAAAGTCAGCAAAATTGAAGCCCCATTCCGAAAATAGGGATAACGCATCATTGTATGGACAGTCATAAGAGGCTAAAACAATGAAGCTTCGCTTATACTCCCACATCTGCGAAGGGGACGCATTCAATTTGCAAATTTTATTTTATAAATATATATATTAGGTATATGTAAACAATTTGTAAACATATGTAAACAATATGTGTAACCAATTGTAAACTAAATTTATCTGCAATTTTGTGAAAAATTTATAACGTAAATGCTTTCGCCAACCTCTGGGATTATAATGACGCTTCATTGTGTTACCCCCGAACTCATTTCCCTCCTCTCTAATTTCGTGCAAGAAACGTAATCACATATGGCAACGATGCTTTATCACCAATTTTGAATTAAGCATTTAGGAGACACAATCAAACAAGTTTATAATTTGGAATTGCGTTCTAAGAATTATGGGAACGAAAAACTCTAAAGTATGTACATCAACGTTAGGAACAGCGGAACCAAATGATCAGCAACCCACCTCTAAACCAAATGTAAGTTCATATTTATTTGTTTATCATTTTAAGTTATCACTCTACGCTTCGCGCCGGCTATTTGAGCTTCATTTGAAAGCAGCCATCACTTTTCATTTTCTTTAATGCCAAGGCGCTTATATTGTTACTCATTTTTATGCATAAGAACTAATTTTTTTTAAAACTTTTTTTGACTGTTTATTATAGGCTTTCCTCGAGCAGGATCCCGCAATAGAAAGTGGTTTTAGTGTATTTCGGCAGCGGCTTCTTAGTTTGGTCAATAATCACAATGATCCCCGATCACCCAACGCTCAATTTAATCGAACTCCTTTGGTTTTTGAAGATTCGCCAGAAAAAAGCTTTAATATGAACGATACGTTTGCGAACTTATTTGCCGAGTCGAAAGTAAACGCGGAACAACAACAGCTAAACAAATTAATGTCGGAGACAAAAGGTGATGAGAACTTAATTGCCGCAGCAGAAGAAAGTATCTCAAATGAAAACTCAATCAAGGAGAGTTTTACTGATGGTGATGTAAAGCGTAGTGACGATATAAAACAAAAAATGCTCGACGACAAGATTGATCCTCGTTCACCTTCTTTTGGTGTTGATCGTACACCTATTATTTTTAACGATGACCAGGCGGAAATTATTGAGGATGATTTACTGGAAAACTTTTTGGAAGTTTTATCAATCAATTTAAATAAAAGTGAAAATGAAGGCAACATATCCTCCGTTCAAGACAATAAGGAGACTAACAAAAATAATGTTAAAGTTCGATCGAACTCACCTGCTAACAAGCTGCCGCAAATAATTTATAATGATAATGCACAACGTTATCACAGAATTTTGAAACAAAAGCCTAAACGTTTAATCCGTCAAATTTATGAAGATAACGAAAATGTCTCCCCACGTACGTCAAAATTTAGAACGCCAGATTCTAAAAAATTTGAAGCCGCTAATAAACGTACTCCGTTAATTTGCGTGAGAAATCGTCCCATCTTCCGCCCGCGTTCTGCAGAAGCTCTTCAAGCAGTTAAAACAAATCTTCATGAATCTTTCCCTACGACCGAAACGACTCATGTACCGGTTAACGAAATGCAAATCCATTTAAATAAATAATCACTATTTCAAACCGACTAATAGGAGTCTAAAAATGTTCTCAATCGCATTATTTCAGAGAATCCACAAAGTATACGTATTTTGTGGGATAGAAGGCTGAAAGTAGACATGTGTATTTCCAATTGAATTCTCACAGTAAGCGCGAAAATACTTCGCTCGCGCAAATCGTGTCCACATATGTCCTAGACAAATGTATTCTTTTCGGCTAAGGCTAACTATGCCGCTTGTATGTGCACATGTAAAATGGCTTTGATTTCTCGCTAAAAACCGTTGGCCGGTTTTTTCCTCTACATGTTTTTTAAAAAAAGTAGCATGTGTTGAGAGTAGAGAGAGAATGGAGTTGTTTTCATTAAATGGCAACGCTTTGAAATTATGAACAAAAAGAATATGAAAGAATTACAATTTTAAAATTGAGGTCCATTCTCGTTAAAGTTTGAAAAAGTCCGTTCTCGGACCTTAAAACATAACAAAAAGAAATACGCAATAGGAATCTAATATTTCAGAAAAAGAGCTCCGCTAAAAAATCAAACAACGAAATGATAAAATTCGGCATTTTTAATTAATTGCCCCGTTAGCGTAATATTCGCCTCACCTCACTATTACATAGACGAACTGATTTAGCTAAAAAAATTGTTAGGAAATGTTTAGCATGGCCAGGAGTGCGACTTACACTTATTACTTTGCGCGCTCTCAAAGTACTAATCAGCGAAGATTTGCTAACGTTCCAATATTTTATTACGATATTTTTCCCATTTCTCATAAACATCAACACTTTCCAATTCCAATTCTTCCGTTTTTTCGACAACAGTTTCATATGTTTTCTTTTGAATTCGCTACGCCTCCCTTTGTTTTCGCTATACCTCCTTTTGAATTCGCTATACGTCGCTTTGATTTCGGTATACCACCTTTTGAATATATCTCTCTTTGATTTGTAATGGATTTCATATGTTTTGTATTGAATTCGCTGTACTCCCCTTGATTCCGCAAAATGCAAGTGTCTTTATTAAAATTACAGTAAATGCTCGCAACGGCATACTGATATGTGTAATATGGCATATATTAAATAATAGCATATATAGATATTAGGTTTGTCATTGTGTTTCCCGTATTTTGGAATAGTGCGTAGGAAAAGTTATGGCAATTCCATTTAATTAAATTCTAATAAGACAGTTTCAATCATTCTATGCTGATGTCATTTGTTTCTCTTTTTGTTCTCTTTAATAGCATAAAAATGTTCAAAGTTTATAAAATTAGTCACAGTATGTTAAAAGCAGTATGTTGGTTACTAACCGACCTGTTTCGATTATTAACAGAGAAGTTCGGATTATTAACAAAAAAGTTTCGATTATTAACAGAGAAGGATGCACAACTATCCTGTTGTATGTAGACGTACGTTTAAAAAGAACACTTTTCCAGTGGACTTTAAAAGTAGTCATATTGAAAGCAATTTAAAAAAGACGGTTTTAGTTATTATCAAATTATATGAAAATATTTTTATTAAGAATTTATTTATTATTTTAATTTATTTATTTAGGGACAGTGTTGACTTGCAATGGCAAACAACAAAATGGGATTGAAAGAAAAAACAAGAGGAATCAAGAAATATTAAACACCAATTTTATTTTTGTTTTCATGTTCTTTATTTACTTCCTTTTGGTTGCATTTTGCATTTTGCACATTAATTACTTCATGCTGAGATCATATAGAAAATGCTCCGTACGAGATATTAATATTAATATTAAGGCTATGACGACACCGAAGCATTTGTAAATAAATAACAATTTCATCGGGGAAAAATGTCTTATAATATTTATTGACCAAGTTTCGCTGGACTAAGTAAAAGTTCTGGTTCACATTTGATTGTTGGTGCCGTCGTTGAACCAGTAAATATATTTAGCTGAATGTTTCTCGAAGATAAATTGTCCGAGTATGTTGCAGTTACAGTAGCAGCGGAAGAAGATGGAAAGGTTACATTATTTGCCTGTGTTCCTAATGTTAACGCTGACCCGGAAATAAGATTTACTTGTTTGGTCACTTCTGTTATTTGCCCCGGTATGTTTTCATGTGCTGAACTGACTCTCAAGGGGGGGCATACATTTGTTGAACATGGAACTGTTGGTGGTGGAGCAGGGATTAAGGAGCTTGTTGTGTATTTTAGAATAGAAGCTGAAGTTGTTTGTGTGTTGGTAGAACTTGCAGCTGTTAAAATATGCATTGGCATGCCGAGAGGTCCCCTTATTAAAGTTTCATTGCGTTCACGATTTGCATTTACTGCTGATAAAGCAGCTGCGTAGGTAGTTGTACCAGTGGTTTTTGCTGTTTGATTTCTTAATGCGTTATGTATGGGAGTAAGAGATGAGTGCATTAGGCTGCCTGTTTGTACAATATTTTCAGGTAAAGTGGACCGAACTCCGTTTTCTAGTTTTAGGTTTTTTAAATACATTAATGACGTTTCCATCTGATATTTACATTCCGTGGGATTCTCGTCTTTTGAAATGGGAGGAGTAGCGAGTGGAGATATTTGTGACAATGCTTTCTCGGGCAATTTCGTTTGATTAATTGATACACGTTGTCGTAACAGTTTACAGCTATTGTTGCTCTCACCACAAGATGATAAATCTCCTATATATTTATTATCACTAATCATGGGTACTGTTGAATTTGCGCTTTGCCGAAGATTTAAAGCATCCGATTCTCGCGGCGATTGATCGGGCAGTATCCGCAAATCGCGCACGATATCGTCCGCTTCGCTTACGTTTATTTGATCTTCTTTACTTTCTAAAACGTTTAACTTTTTCATTTCCAAGGGAGTATCTACTTTAAAATTTAATTGATCTTTAATTTAATTGAAAACAAGTAAGAAAATGAAATTCGGTCGGGACCGAACCTTTTATACCCATCACCGTTTACCCCAAAAAGACAAAAGAAATAAAAAAACAAAATCCTCATACTTTTTATTAAGGAGTGGGCGCAGTTGATTTCTTGTATTTTCAAAATAAAAGCTTTTGGGCATTGTCGGCATGTCCTTTGAAAAGTTTAGTTCGCTCCCAAATTCTTTTGCAAATTTCTAGGCGATGTCTTCAATTTCGCTACCGGGAGATTGTTTACCACAAATACTCCAAAGCTACGCAAGCAGGCAGGCAGTCAAGGGTTGTAACTGACCAAGAATTTGTATGCTTTATGGGTTTTTTGAAGCTTGTTTCTGCGCGTTATAAGGTTATTGGAAAAACAATTAAATTTTAATATACTATAATATTCGGTAGGCGTGATCAATTTTTTCCATTTTTGTGCACAAATGCTACAGCATCGCCCTTAGAATATGCGTTCAATTTTTTGTATATTTATTTGCTATAGTTTATGAGTAATGAACAAAAAACCAATTTTTTTCCCTTTTGAAAAACGGAGGTCTTCTCAGTTCACGTAGTGCTGTGGGAGTGTTCTTAGACCGATTTGTCCCATTTTCAATATCAACGTGCGTCCCAGAACTTGCACTGTTTCTACCAAACTTGAAATTGATAGCTTAATTTTTGCGGCCAGGAGATAGTTGGCAACAGACGGACACACGGACATGCTTAAATTGATTTAGGATTTCGTGTTGTTCAAGAATATACATAATTTGTGGTGTCCCTAATGCTTCCTCTGCAAACGTTTGGACAAAATGAACATACCCCTCATCTTTTGGTGATGGGTATAATAACGGAAAGCAAAATTTACCATTTGTGTTCTCTGGCTCTTTTATTATAGGAACTATTCGATTGGTTAATGGCTTTTGTTCATTTTGCATAAATAAAGATGTCGTTGCTATTTGTCGTAAGGCTTCCATGCCTTCATTGATCATTTTTGTGTTGGAGCGTTTATGTGTGAAAGGGTAACGGGACTGCAAGAGAACGGTTATTAGAGCTGATTAATAAGGAATTAAGGCGGAGATTTTTTTTTTTGCTAACCTGTTGATTGGGTCCACGTGCAATGGATACTCGTTTGCTCTCTCCATGCAAGAGTGACGTTGTGTGATCTGCATCTATTTTGTTGATATTCTTTTGACGAGAATTTTTATTTGACGACAGGCAATGCGAAGGACAAATGCAAAATAGAATGCGCAACATGCAACAAATGAAGCCAAGACCTGCAAAACAATCAACATATATAGACAAAAGAAAAGAAGATATTTACATGCTAGACGAGTAACCTATTAAAGACGGTCCAATAAGACGTAATTCTACAGTTTTAAAGCCTTTCTCGCCAGTACCAACAAAAGCGATTACCAAACCCAGGGCTATTGTACCCAAGCCCGCATATAGGAAAGCGTTGGCAAATGTACTAGGTCCACGCAAAACACCTAAAAGATCCTCGTCATCAGAAGAGCCACCTAGAGATGCGTCCTGTATCTATATAAAATAAACTTTTAATCTGACTTCTATTGAAAGTAAAATGGTTACCCGATTTCTCTTTACCCAGCGTTTACTACTAGCAGTTTGTTGTTGAGCCTCCTGAACACTACATCGTCGTCCACGTTCTAACCAAGCAGCTCGACCCTGGGCACACTAATTTCCAAGATGAACATTACACGTACAAAATAAATAAAATGAAATTGTTATTAAGTTTTTAAGAATGAAAAGCCATCTATTCAAACAGATAATATTTTTTCTTTAATAAATATTAAAACAAATTACAACATCTCAACAAATTATTGTAAAAAAAAAAGAATGAAAAAAAAAATAAATAAATACGTACTATAAATATATATATATATATATATAGATTAATGAACGAAAACGTATATTGTTAGCCAACTTTACCAGCATTATACATACGCGCATACATAGGCATGTATGTACGTGCAAAAGTATGTATTATTAATATACATACAAATATATATTTAATGTGCGTATGTATCCTATAAAGTTTCAAAATTCAAAGCAAAAAAAAAAAAAAAATACAAAACTCAACGGATATACACATTATATATCAAAAATATACATAATATATTTATTAAAACAATATATACTAATATAGGTTTAAGTGTGCATAGAGGCCCTTAATTAATAGGTTTTCAATGTATAGCGTGATAAAGTGAGCAAAAATGAAAAAAAAGCACAATTAAGTAATGAATGAATCACCCGCTTCGTATCATCATCATATCTGCGAAGGATTTCAAATCATAACTCACAAGCTCTCTAGGTGCTTCTATGTAAATACTTATGTCATTGTAGAAAAGCGAACTCAGTTGCCTTTAGGCTCTATATATATGCAGCATGCGAGTAAGCCGAGTGTTTACAGAGTAATAATAATAATAAATAAAGCTTTAGTTAGCAAACAACAACAACAACAAAGAACGCAAGAGCGACCGCTCGTTTTAAATTCGGCGACTGATCTTAACATTTTTATACCGTTAATTTTATATTTTCATACTATTAAAGGAAACAAAAACAGAAACATCTGACATCCACGTAAACTTAAAAAGCAAGCATAGAATAATTGGAAATTTCTTATTGGAATTTCAAACAATGGAATTTTCTTTACGCCAACAGTTTTGCATTTTTAAAAGGTACGCTGCCTGTCCAATATATTAAATTATTGTATAGTGAGTAATCATTACTGTAGCTGCCTTTCCTCCCCTGCATCGGTTAATCCAAAAATTTCCATTAACTTGACAAAAAAAAAAGGAATTTTGTGCATAATTCCATAATATAAACAGGTATGTAGAGTAGCTCAAGTTTGCTTGCCCATATGAAGCTTTTGTGGATTTCTTGAAACAACCTATGGCCAATCGGTCCGTTCCGATTGCTTTAATCGTTACATTACATTATTAACTCTACACATAACAGCTTCGTAATTGCAATGCAATTGCAATTGTTAAAGTCTTAGTAATTTCACCGCCAACTTTACCGAAAATTGAATTACGGAGCCATTTTTTATTCTTACTATATATGCGGGAGGGCAATATATCTCGATCGAAATTTTCCATCAGTTTCCATCATACTTATGCAATTATTATACTTGGGAATATAGCAGGAAATCGTACCGTTTTTTTGTCTATACATTTGAATATAAATTAGTGTAGACTTCAAAGTTGAAGTGTTTAAAGAAACGAATATTTAATAATAGATAAAAGGACAAAAAATCCTTTAATTTGTTTTTTTTTTTTTTTATGCACAGTAAAAGGCATAAAAATATTTGAATAAAATTGCACTCGAGCTCATGTCTTGTTTTACGACAGAGAAGAGATTGCTTGTGGTGCAATGGACTTGATGAAAGATTTCCTTACAATGCACTTTAAGTCCCATCGACCAAAACACGCTTCATATGTATGTATAGTTGACTACTGGCACTTATTTTCGTTTGTTTATTGCCGAGAGAAAACCGAGGTTAGATATTATTGCACACATATTATTATTATGCATTTTTTTTTTCGCAACAACAATATACTGCAAGTAAGTCCTTAAAAGTTGCTCAATATCAAGTATATTGTGAGCACTCGAACAATGAGTGATCTAATGGAAATTTTCAAATGCTACTTTCTGTACACATCTCGAACGCCGAACAAGAGGAATACGTGCGATAATATCTTATATTTATACTATGCACAAACAGACAGACAGAGAGACAACATTTAGTGCAAATATATTATTGACATAAGTTACAGACGGAATGTAGTTAAAATTTTATAAGTAAATTTGAAAATAAACATATATACATGTATAGGCAATGGAAAAATGAAAAATTTGAAAGACAGAGAACGGCTTCGATTTAAGAAATATTTATGCATCTGAATTAGTTTTTCATTATATTAAAATGTAATATTTATTATTATTATTATTGTTGTTTCTCCTTAGTTGTTTTTTTTTTTGTTTTTGTTTGCATGCAAGGAAAGGCATTCAAATTCCGATTGTAGTACTATTTCACCGAATGAAATTTTTAATTATGCATAACAATGTCATGCATCTATTAAAGTACGCTTATAGACAAATGAGAAACGATGATAAATCGGTTGGCATAGGCCTATGTGTGCGTGTGTGCGTATATAGAAATTGAATTTACTCTTAATTTATTCAAATCGATTGCTCTCGTATTCCATGCCCTAATATTTATTAAAAAAATGAAAAAAAAAAATGAGAAAAATGCAGATATATAATTACACGCACACGCAGGCTTTCAATGCTTTCCACCTATCGCCAAACACACACACACATAGATTTAGACGAACGCACAATTACTATGCTTATAAGAGGTGACGGGAGAAAAATTTACATTACAGTTAAGAATTCATAAGAATTCATAAGATAGGCATGTATATGAAAATAGCAAGTAGTACCTAATTTGGTATAGAAGTCTTGGTGATCATGGTCAACGATGACGGTAAGTAATGGTGATTAATTTCGCAAAACTTAAATTCCTAGTGGAAAATGTATATAAAATTAATTATTCTATGATAAAAATATTGTATTTTTGTGTACGGCACGTCATTCGATTATGTTCTTTCCCCTTTCTTATTACAATTCAAAACGAAATTCAAAAACTTTACCTAAATTACTAATTAAAATCACAATTATTTTTCAAAATTTTTTCACTCAAAAAGAGGAGAAGATATCACATATAACAACAACAACGGCCATTCTTAATATTTTTGGTGGTCATTCGTCATTTTCATCTTCTTGTAATCATTCTTACAGCTTTCGCTTTATCATTTTTTAAGTTTATTTTACCTATTTTTTAACAAATCTTAAGCGTGACGAATGCATTCACATAATGTGATTAAACCGATTTAGCCTAAGATTTTCAAGGAGCAAGTATCTTAGTAGTTCTGTGAAAATGGCTACACTAAGTGTCATATGTGATATTGCAACGTCTATGCATAATTTCGTAGACAAATCATTAATTCATTCGACAGTATCCGGCTGTTTTGTTATTATTTTTGGGCATTTTAGTTGGTTCGCACGCAATATTTTTATATTAATTAATTTAAGTTTGGCAGTGCTGTACGCGACTTGATCACATGTTTTATTACTATGCACGGATTTTCTTTAAATCATTCCAAATAAATGTTCTTTTTTATGCATTAAATTCCAAACAATATCTTTCAGGGCAACGGTTATTCCTGGTTTTTGTAGTGGTTAAATGTCAATTACAATAAAATCACGCTCTAGCTTGAGCGCCGTGAATAGAATAAGACAAGAGTTACTTAGGGATCGATATTTTCCATATCATTTCCATTATGAATTTTCCCTTAATGGCGTCATGTTGGCTATACATTTTTAACACCTCATTTAATAATTCTCGGGACAAAAAATGTGAATCATTTGTGGAAAGTGCCAACTGTTGACGGGCGTCGTTCATGTCGTTTCGACGAGTTGTTTAAGAGAGTTACATTCAGACAATGGAAAACCCGAATATTGTACGCTAACTAAAGATTTCCCTTTGATGGGAAAATTAACGCTCAAGCGCCGCATTGGATTAGAGAGCTTTCTATCAAGTTTTTTTCGTCAAAACCAACAACTTGCCGATACTTTACTGATACGCGACGACTCAGTTAACGCAAGAAAAATGATTTACATCGAATGATGAGATTAATGGCGGAAATCGAAGCATATTTTAAGGAGCTTATTAAACTGGCCTCTAAAAAAGTCTTCGAAACGTTAGAAGAGTGTGTTGGACTGATTGTAGGATATTATGTAGAGGGATAAAGTCGATTTTTGCCTGGGAATTTCAAGGCATTGGAAATAGACATTTTTCCGTTGATTTATATAATTGTTTGCTTTCCTTTGGTGTAAGCAATGGTACATACTCATCGACTTTTTTGCACGGAATTATACATAGACAGAGGGGGCATTATGATTTAAATTTTTGTTATAAAAGTTCCACGATTCAACCAATTTATCTCGAACTCGGCGAAAAATATTGTATTTTAATTTTGAAAAAAAACTTGGCTTTGTTTTGTGATTATACCGGAAAACATTTCGTAAGCGATTACTGTAGTAGTGTGTAAAAGTTAAAGCTACTCCTCCTATACTCTTTTTTTTTTTCTTTTTTTTTTGTAAATATATATATATATATATATGAGACGCACACTCTCGGAGAGACGGTTATAATTGCAACGAGATTGTGATATCAACTCTACAGGTTTATAAAAGATATCTTAAACGTAAGTCTAAAAAATAATTTTTATTTTATATATTTAATTTACGATGATTTCAATTCGCTAAAATGTTATATATACTATGTGTGTATATGTGTCGTATATGACTAACGTTAACTAACATAAGATGTTAATTAAACGTGGCCGGTATTGAACGTAATTCAATAAAAGAATTTAACAAACTTACCAAAAAACGCTGAAAGATGAAGAGTATGTATGAAAATTTCTATTTATAATCACACGATCACGATCGTTTACATTTTCTAACGATATTACCGCATAACACACATCTCTTGAATCCACGTGTCCACGTGCGTGTGTTAATAATACTTACTAAGAAGAGTGAGCAATGGCTTTAGAATTTACATTTCGGTTGTCTTCATCACAGAGATTGTTAAAAGGCTGACTATACCGTAGATATTGGCCTGTTTGTTTACATGTGTATATTCGTTAGTGCTTTTTCCTTGCTTCAACTTGTGAATTTTCCACAAAAAGCTCATATGGATACAAATGCAAAGTGATTAAAGAAATGCTTATCAGATTTTTTTTTTTTTTTTTTTTTTTTTTTTTTTTTGCTTTCTATCTAAGGATTAATTTTGTTTTTATATTTTTTTTTAGTTTCTTTTCTTAACAATTAATAATAGGACTCTCATTTTCGAATTTTGTGGAACGTTATTCGCATATTGAATCAAGTTGAGCTCCTAGATCGAAAACGGGAATGAGAGGCAAGCAAGCTGAACAGAATTTTTTTAGGAAAACTTGATACCGTTCGTTTGTTTTGTTAACTTATATTCGTTGTGTTTATATTCTTCTCTTAAGTAAGAATAAAAAATGTATATATTTACATGTACACAAGATATGTAAGAATATATACATATTATAAAAAATTATGTTATGTAACAACACAAAAGATATGAGAAACCATGATGATGATGAGGTTATGAATAGAATTCGAAATGAAATGTTTCCTTTTTCTTTTTTTTTTTTATAGTTTTGTTCGTTACCTCGAGCATACGAAATATTAAATTTTTCATTTTTTTTTTTTTTTTTTTTTGTAAGCGATAGAAATGTGAGTGATTTTTAAATTAACAGGCAAGTTCTCTTCAGTTCTTCAGTATCGAGCATTGAAGTTTATTTAATGTAAGGAAAATGCTTGTAAGTAATCACATTACCAGTTTAAATCGTAATGTTTGTCTGTTTTGTATTTAAAAAGTAAAAAAAAAAATAAAAAAACAAATAGAAAAATAACAAATAAAGAATTCAAAATAATAAATAATTAAGAAATTCGTTGCAATGCTAGCTTTGCAAGTAAATCCACCTTTGCCAGTAAGACTTAATTCATTGGTAAACTGAACAAATTTGTCATGTAAAGCCAACATTTTTGTTTTTGTTTTTTTCATTTAATTATTCAGAAAACATTCTCTTCAAGTCCATAACATTAACAGGAATATAAATATTAATTTAAATGTAAGTACGCTTCTAATTAACGTCTTTTGTTTGTTTTTTTTTTTTTTTGGTGCAAGAGTCGGGCCATATACGTTTTCTCATTTTTTGCCTTCAAAATTTCAACGATATTTTCTACTGCGATTACAACAACAACATTTTACAAGCATTTTCACTGTACTTTAGAAAACTTCAATTCATACAAGAAAAAAAAAAAAAGTTAAAATAAATATCTATTTTACGAAAATTAGTAATAATAAAAACAAGAAGAGATAAAGAAAAAAAACAAAAACACGAATCGAAAAGCATAATCCGGTACAGAACTTACTGTCGATATGAGTTGAATGGTTGGTTTTGAACGAATGATGCACGCACGCACGCACATCAACAATTGTTCGGTTCAGTTCAGTTCAGTTCAGTTCATTGCAATAATTATAGTAAAATGGATGGAGGGAGCGAACGCACGAAGAGTTTTACGGAAAAGCGAGTTGAGTTACAATAGCGTTAACAGAGAAGTGAAGTTAGTGAAGAGGAAATCGATTATCACACAGAAGAAATAAATTTATATTTTAACTAATTATGCTTGAGCAGTGTGTTTCTTTTCTTTTTCACCCTTACTTTTTATAATAATTTCTATTAAATATATTTATGTAATATCTTTTAGAATGTAGGCAAATAGGCAGAGAGATAGAGACAGAAAGAGAAAGAGAGAGAGAGAGAGAGAGAGAGAGAGAGAGAGATCGATAGATTGATAGATGGATAGATAGATAGATGAACAGTTAAAACTTGTATATACACATATATGTATAGAAAACGTACGTGTATATGTACGCTTGTGTGTATATATACGTACGTTTATAAGAAGAAGTGAAACTTTTCGCAACCTTTAAAATAGTTGCACATGATCGAGAAAATGTATTCATTCATTTCATCAATTCATCTCGATTTCCAATTCGTGTAAATATGTGGATATCTATATCAATGGTTGGTTTTATTCGAAGGAAATCACAACAGAGAAAAATAAACAAGAGAACTGCATGAGTTTCATTTTTTTTTTTCTACAAATAAAAAAGTAACAGTTAAAAAACTACCGTACGTAGCTTAATAGAAAAAAAAAAAAAATAAGAAAGAATTCTAAGGCGATTCTGCATCAACTAATTTGGTAGGAAGATGGGTGGTGGGTTTTCAATTTTTACTTACAAAAAAAAAAAAATAATATATATATATATATGTAATTAATCAATAGAATTAAAAGTGAGTGTTTTGTGCTCAAAAGTCTACTTTGCTGCTGCTCTGTACTGATTAACTCAGCAAATTAGTTTGAAGGTGAAAAAATTTCGTTAAAAAACATAACGGATATCTACGACTAGAATAAGTATATAATACAGAAAGAAAGTGTAGTTTGACAAAAAATAAAATCCAAGAAAAAAAAAAAAGAGAGAAGAGAAGGCGGGGAAATGTTTTTGACGACTTTTACTTGATTTTCATTAAAGGAAAATTTTTAAGATATAGAAAAGAAAAGTATTTAGTAGTAATACGTCGTAAGTGAAAGAGAGAGAGAGAGAGAGAGAGAGAGAGAGAGGCGCAATCCCAGGAGGAAACACATTTCGTGTAAAGCAAAAATTAGATCGCATAGGAAGGATATCCAATATTTTTATCTCTTAGCTGAATGCTTCCGATTCCCATCGGAAGAAAGTCAGAATTTTTGGAAGATTTTTCGAGAAAGAAAAAAAAAAAAAAAAGATAAAATTTGTTTGCGTTATTCAGTGAGATTTGCATAAATAGTCAGAGCCGAAAGGAAATATTTCTTCAAGTTTATGTACGAACGTGCACAGCTATAATTTATAAACTGCTTTTTTTTTTCTTTTGTTTTCTTTTTTTGTTCTTATTACGAGGACTGGAAAGGGGGACAGACAGAAAGAGGGTAAAATAGAAGAAAATATGTTAATTTGTTAGGTTGGTTGGATTGATTGTTATTAAAAGATGTTGCTTAAAAAAAATAATTATTACCCATGACTCAGGTGGATAACGAGGAAATGGAGCTATTTCTTTGGTTGCTACATTACTAGGCAATTCAAGTCTTCCACCTAATTTTCGTAGCTTTCTTCTTCTCGCCACCCGAGATTTCGATCTTAGCATCAATGCAGCTTGCATCGTGTTTTAGTTGGCTTTGATTGATTCTGTTCACTAAGGGCTTTAAAATAATTGATGTTTAGTTTAGTAGCACGATTTAGTTTAATGAGCCTTTCGTTATGATGATTTCACAAATACGAAGGCTTGTCCAAAACGTTTACCACTGCTACGTATGATTCGCCTTCTTCGTGTTTCTTTGCGTTTTCGTTTTCGTTTCGTGAATTCAATGAGGAACATATATATATGTATATGCTCTTTGAAGCCTAGTATGAAACTATGCGCGCATTCGATTTGTATCGTTAAATGAAATTAATAATATATATACATATATATTTTAAAAAAATATTCTAATCTTACAGGATACTTATGGCAGGGTTGTAGCGCCCAAAAACTATTATTCAATCATGCACACAGTAATTGCTCCTCACGTTGCTGCCGCTTTATATCGTCGTTTATATGTTGTTGTGCTATCGTTGCTACGCTCTCTCGTAATCTTTCCACCGATGATGCTTCTGTCTATATTGACCCTTTCGGCGTCGTCTACCGCGTCGTCGCAACCACCAATTCAAACGTAATTTTGCGCACGTGCACAATAAGCGACACATAAACCCGGACTTTCGCAAATTTTTATCTCAAGAAATAAATATCAATTACAATCAACTGAATACGCTTTCTAGTTAATTATATATATATATATGCATATATATTATATATATATATATATATATATATATATGTGTGTGTGTAACGTGTTTTTACAATTTTATATAATTTACGAGTTCAGTATTAAAAGTAAAAGGATTTTTTTTTTAGTAATTTCGGTTTTATTAAGTTTCGTTTTGCTCTCACGTCTTTATCAACATGAAGCCATTTTTTTTTTTTTCGATTTTTTAATTTTTATTTTTATTCGTATTTTTATTTTTTTCAAGTTTGCGAGAAACTTTTCACAAACACTCGACGAACATACATCGCATACACAAAGACAGTCGCTTTTTATGTTGGCGCAACAAAATTTTATTGCCTTCGTTTTAACAGCATTTGCACACCTTTCGATTATAGACAGATGGAAGAGGATTCCTTCTGTTTCACAAAATAATTTCACTCGTTAAAATTGTTTTTTTTCTCGACATTTTTTTTTTTTTTTCAAAAGTCTTCAAAATTATTTTTGGTTAGCTGAGCCCTTTATTTATTTATATTATTATTGATAATATTAATAATTTATCTAAAACTCTAATGAACACATCCACAAATTGTTATCGCATCCCTATATTATTACACGTCGTACATAAATCGCACTTTTATTTTTGAAATAATGTTAAATAATAGAAATTGTCTGCCATGAGGTAAGTATTCAATGTCCAACACTAGGGACAGTGTTTGAACATTCAACACACATTATGTTTACATATTCTAAACGCTAACGCTATTTAGTAGTAGTAGTAGTAGTAGTAGAGTAATCAATCTGAAGGAGTAAATTGGATAAGAACTTCGGCCTTTACTTGTGCTTTATTAAAATTTCCATTCATTTTACTAATAATATATACAATGGCATTTTTTTTTTTTTATTTTCGTTTATTTATTTATTTATTATTATTATCATTATTATTATTATTATTATTTTTTTTTTTTTTTTTTTTTTTTTGCTTTCTACACATTTCAATGTATTTGCAATATTTTTGTCGAATAAATAAATGGGAATAAAATGAAAAATAAATTAATTTTTTATTGTTAGCAGAAAAAGTATTGATAGAGTTTTTAAGGGAAAGCCATGAAGGAATGCAAACAATATATCAGAGAAATTGATTAAAGAGAATTGATTAATGCATAAGAAAATTGAGACGAAGATCGTTTTTTCTCGCCCCGTATTTGTTTTCTTTCTTTATTTGGTCATTTTCAGTCGCCATTCGTCAGTTCAGACTTTACATACGTATCTATTTTCAGCAACTTCTTTTCGAGCTGAGCTCTTCCAAGTCAATTGCGCGTTAACTTTTTGGAAAATTATTTTAAAAGTTTATTTAAATGACTCTGATTGCTTCTAGTAGCAAAAGAAATAATGAGAAAAATAGACGAAAGACCATAAAAGAGTAGTACAAAGCACAAAAAAAAAAAAAAAATAAAATGGTTCTGTTTTATCGGGAAGAGGATTTCAGTTACTTTTAAAGGAGCCAAGCCGGTTGGTGTCCTCTCAGGTAGGAAACGTTGCCTAGAAATGCCTACCAACGGATGACGGTCATCACTTGACTTACGCTGTCACCCCAGGGGCCCATTAAAACGAAAAAATCAAGAAAAATACAAAAAAAAAAAACAAGTAAGAAAATTAAATTCGGTCGGGACCGAATCTTTTATACCCATTACCGTTTACCCCAAAGAAAGACAAAAGGAGTAAAAGAACAAAATTCTCATGCTTTTTATATATAGAGCGGGCGCAGTTTATTTCTTCTATTTTCGAAATAAAAGTTTTTGTCGCATATGCATGTGGATGTTGTAGGCGTGTCCTTTGAAAAGTTTAGGTCAAGTCCGATCTCTTTTGCAAATTTGTAAGCGATATCTTCATTTTTGCTAACGGGAAAATGTTTACCACAAATGCTACAAAGTTACGCAAACAGACAGATGGACAGACAAATAGGCGGACATATTTAGGTGCATTCAAGAGTTGTAACAGGCCAAGAATTTATATACTTTATGTGTTTTTTTGAAGCTTATTAAATATTGATACATTATAATATTGGGTGGGCGTGTTCAATTTTTTCCAAGTTTATGCACAGCATCGCCCATAGAATATGCACTCATATTTTTGTACATTTATTTACTATAGTTTATGAGTAATGAGCAAAAAACCTATTTTTCATTCCTTTTGAAACACAAAGATGTTCCCATTTTACATGGTGCTGTGGGCGTATCATTCAAACGATTTGGACCATTTAGAATACCAGCTTGCGTGTAGGAACTGCCAATATTTCTACCAAATTTGAAGGTGATAGCTTCATTTTTGCTGTCAGAAGAATGTAGACACCAGACGAATAGATGGACATGCTTTAGGATTTGATGCTGATCAATAATAGGTATACTTAATGGAGTCTCTTATGCTTTCTTCTGGGTGTTGCAAATGTTCTGACAAAATGAATATACTTCTCGTCCTGCAGTTATGGGTATAATTACAAACCAAAAAGGTAAACACTCGAGGTATGTACATAAACCATTTTGAAGGAAAATTTTGAATCAAAAAGAAATTGAATGTAACAGCTGAAGCTTTCCCGTGTAGTGTATTGTCCACTACAGACAGTCATAGAGTGATTTTTCTTCGACAAATACAAGAACAAAGTCAAACTTGAATCGCACCGTTACGTGTGTTGTGCAGACAGAATATAATATAAAACAACGTAAGGCAGCTTCAGCGCGTGCGAGAATCAATATTACTAAGAGGAACAAAACAAATGTAATTATAATTCTTTTTAAACTACAAATGATCCTAAATTTATGTACAGCGAAAATTTGCATATTTACGTAAAACACATCGAATGTTGCATTACATCTCGCCCTATGGTTACTTTTACTTTTATTCCGAATCAAGTCATGCAAATATTATAAATTAAAGGAGATTCTGTGTACACACGCGTTACAAACAATGTTTAAGACATATATATATATATATATATATATACATATATGTATATTGTATGTATATATATATACATATATATATGCGAGATTTTTTTACATAATGAGACGAAAAGTAATAGAAAAGAATTACTTTTTATATTGATATGCTTTGCTTTCTTCTTATGGACAAAAGCGATCGATTCATATACATTCATACGTCATTTAAAAATCTATCAATTTTGAAAATTTTTCAATGAACGCAAAAATGAATTTTGGGTAAATGAGGAGAAAACATGCAACAAAATGTTACTATATAATAACGAACATGCGACATTGAAAAACAATACAAAACAAAATTTTTAAAAAAGATGAAAATTATTTACATATGTATGTATGTACATATGTATGTGTCGTATTAGAGCAGTTAGGTGTATATAAAATGCTTTTTAAAATACATTATCTTCTCTACATATATGTATATTTTTTTAATATATGTATATATATATATACACATGTGTATTAAAGTAAATGTAAAAATCGTGAAGTGGGAAAGTATCTCTTGAACACTTGGTGTTGTTAAGAGTGTAACCGGACCTCATATTCTTCGCTTCGTATAATATAAAAATGATTGATTACTCGAATAATCGTTAAAATGACATAACATATATATTCTTGTTCAGGAGACACTTCCCCGCTTTGAAAAAAGAGTAAAAAGCGAGACACAGAATTGTTGATTTGAAGAGAAACAATTGATAATAAAGAGAACGATAGGAAGACAGTTCTAGACTTTCGTCGAACTCTGCTTTTTGGGGGATGTTTGCTATTAATTACCTCAATGTGTTCACAGACGCAAATACCTTCTTCGCAATATGCGCACATCTGTACTTTACGTCCAGCACTACTGGGAAAACTTTTAAATACCATATGAGGTTCTTCAGACGGTAATGGTTCGTATTGTTGATGCTGTTGATTAAATTGCAATTCTTTCAATTGACGCCTTACACCCCCGCCCGATTCAATTTCAAAGGCGTCGTAACGTTTCATACGATATACGCTACATTTGCGCTCTAAAGCACCGATAGGGGGATGATGATGACGATGATGATGATGATGGTGATGTTCCTCATCATCGCATGAATCGCCTCCCGCTGTTAATGGTTGCTTTTCAGCTGCTGCATCGGATATTTCGTCTCGTGTTTTCGGTGGTGTTGCCTCTATTTGTAAAACGAGTGGTAAAGTCGCCGTTGCCGATTTCGGCAAATGAGAGTGTTGGAAACTAGCGCCACTACTACTACCCGAATAACGGTGTACTAGTTTCGGTGAAACCCGGCCATGGTGGTGATGAACTGTTGTTGATGGTCCAGTGTAATGGGCTAAATGTTGATGATGCTGTGAACCGTGCGAATGACTATGTGAATGCGGAGCTTGTCCATGGGCGTGCGAATGCATACGCATGTGTAATACAGATTGGGTATCACCCTCTTCGATTGGCAGTAAAAGCTTAGATTGCGCCGTGTAGCTGGCGCTAAGCTTACGTACCTGCGACTGTGGAGTACGTAGGTAATTGGTCGGTAGCTGATGAAATTGACGCGACTGACGCGTAGGTGTGGAAGCACCATGTTCCGTGACCGATAAACCCGGTCCCTTCGGTGGATGTAATTTCGCCTGGAGTTGTTGAGTCTTCTTTTGTTGTCGTTGCCGTTGACGCGCCTGGCGTGACGCCAACGAAGCACCCCCTGCCGCTGCGTACATCTTTCGTCGTTATACGTCGGAAAAAAAAAACAAAACAAAATTTGTGCAAAAGCACTACTGCCAGCAAAGGGGGAGAACTTCTAAACTAACATCAATATACGAGCGATTGTTGTTCAGTTTTCGTATGACTACGCTTACTCTTACTTCTTACATATTTTTTCTAATATTTTTATAATCTATTTATGACTAAATCGTTAAGACATTTAAAAAAAAAAAAAAAAAAAAACAAAAAAAAAATTATAATTTTCGACAAAATTTAGCAGAATAACAGTATAAAGGTATTTAAAGAGATATAGTAAGAGTGCATTTGTCGTAGATGATGTTGGTGTTTCCCACAGAACTTTTAACGATGCGTAAATGAAGTTGTTTTCTTTTTTTTTTTTTTTAATTTTATAATTATATTTACTTTATTACCGCTACTACGTTATAAATTAACAAATATACAGATATATGCGTGTGTGCTTCACCATTGTCTACAGTTGTAGTATTAATCTAAATAGATCTATAAAAATTTGTTTGTATTGAGGTTGAAGTTTTAATATAAAATAAAAAGAAGTCATTCTATTAATAGGAAATTAATGTAAATTTTGAAAAGCTAACTAAAACTACGTCTGTAAACATGTATTTACAAAAGGAATTAGTTTAGGTAGGTTTAAGGAAAGAACAAAAAATACTTTGAGACCTTCTTTCAATTGATCCCTAAGAAAAAAAAAATACATATATATATGTATGTATATATATATATATATATATATATATATATATATATATATATAATTTTAGAGCAGATATTAATTCCAAGAACGCAGAGGCATTTTTTATGTTTTAAATATTGATATATAAATGTTTGCAAGATTAATTTAACGGTTAATTATATTAATGATGATTTTCACTTATCATATTCGTCCTGATCAATCAATTTCGAGAACATCGGGGACAGTAAATAAAAAGCGATTCATATTTTCTATTATTATTAATTTAATCCGTTTATGTGCGTTGGTTTGGATTCGTTCAGCGTATACACACTTAATGTCCGCACGTGCACTCACACTCGCACACATATATATACATACATCGCAAAATTAAATGAATGAGAACAAATAGTACTTCAAACCTTAACAGTCGTAAAAAATAAGCTCAAAATTAGTTTCAATCGACTACAATCTAAGCTGAAATAGAAATTTAAGAAATTTAAGAGATTTTGTAAGCATTATAACAATAATACGTACATATTGCAAAGTTTTGCTAATTTTCTGATGTCAACATTAATTCTTTATATCTAGAGCAAGTTGCTGCGAACTAATTTGCATCCATTTCAAATTAATCAACATAAATCGCGAATTCGAGTTTGCCATGTCCGTCTGGTCTGACTTATATTGGCCAAGCAATTACATACACTTTGCACATGAATTACAATTTTAAAATAAAAACAAATAAAAAGATTACATTTACCATGGAGTGAATCTTTGACACCCACTACCATGCCTACACACATATATAATATTTCATTCGAGTTGATTTAATCCGGTTTTCTTGTCTATCATTTGAAATTTCGCAAAGCTGGAACATGAAAATGTTGCCCATAATAGATAAAGGAGTATTGTAGAATTTGCTCTTCCATATCGGATATTATTCTGAAACTCTATACAATCTTTTACAAAGTCCTTATAAATATATATTCTCAAACTCTCTGCAAACGTCTCTCTGTTTCGTCTAAAAGGTGACACAAGTATTTTCCTTAGGTCGGTTGAAATAAATAAATGTTTACCCAACTGACACGCCCACATTCAAGAAAACATTTTGCAATTCTAATGTACCGATGGGCATCGAAAATTCGCTCCAAAGCGAATACAATTTTCTTACTTGTTTTTATTGCCGTTGAGTATCGTCAATTTTGTAAGATTTTCTCTATGCAGGATTCGAGAATCAATTTATAATAATTTCAATTCATAAAGCGAAAGACGTTTGAAAATTACATATGTAAAAATGTAATATACACAACTCTTCTGCAAACACGCAACACAACATTGTACAACTACTTAGAATGATGGGCTCACAAAAGAAAATTTAAATTTTTCTCCTTAAACTTAATTGTGTGTATGTGTGTGCAAAATAAAGAAAAATGTAAATGAACAAGACCATGACACTTAAAGTGCTTAAAGGGAGAAAGAAGAAAAATTTCAGCCTACGCGAAATCAAGCCAAAGAAAAAAAAAAAAGAAGAAGAAAACTCGAACAGACGTAAAAATGAACCACTTAGAACCTAGCAAGTGGTAGCCATCTACCAAGAGCTTTACGAGCATAATATATGAACGAAAACGTGCTTTTGTAAATGTATGAATAAAAGTGCGAGCAAGTACCTTAAAGGTTAAATAATTATTGAGGTAAATAGTAGAAAAAATGAAATTAATATAAAAGGATTAACGCGTCTGTACAAAATTAGATGCATATAAATAAATGGTTACTTGGACAAAAGAGCACCCGAACCATTCGAGTCAAGGATTACGCAATACGAAATTCTTCTTTATCATAATTTCGATATCCAAAGAAGAAAAAAGCCCCTCTCGCGTCTCTAAGCGCGCACGTCAAAGATATCGCAACATATTTACGCATTTCCTTCTTTAATGTACTAAACAAATTTACTGCTTTTATATGCGTAAAAACTGAAGAAAATGTATTAATTAAAACTTGATCAATATTTCTTAATTATTACAAAAGAAATTGAAAAACCAAATAAACAAAATACTTATTCTATAAAAATTATCCCAACTGATCCACTAAGAGTACATGTGTAAGGAAACAAGTAAGAGGACTGTAATCGCTTTGGCAGAATTTTATACATCCGCCATCTCCTGCGCATGTTATTTCAGTCAATTCACATCATGTTGGCACTGAACGTGTAAGTATTTGCAGCAAGTTTGCACAATATATATATAACATTAACATTTAAGCTAACTATAGATAGGTATCTGACATATAGACGGACTTTTAGTAGTTTGAATATTTTAGCTGTTATAAAAGTAAATGTCGGGACTGTTTTCCAACTTTATGAATGAAATTGACACAACCATGTGCGTGACTAATATCAACTTTCTGACTCAATTTTTGCAACGCCGAGACAAACAATAAAAAAGGTAACATGCGAGCATATCTGAATAAGGAGCTACTCGTCTTGGACTTTCTAAAGCACCCCCCACAATCTCCTTAAAAGAAAGACGGACAGAATACATATATATTGTTTAGAGGAACTGTGACACATATCCTTGTACGTTAAAAAGAGAACTACATTGGGTGCGTATTAAATTTAACGATGTGCACACATTCGCATCACCAGCATATAATTGGTGTATGCCGTTGCCTTTGTAGGAAATTTCTCATAGACGGCTACAGATTTTCTTTCACAGGTCCATAAAATATCATAGTCTATTATGAAAGTGCACTGAACAGGTTCAAATAGATAAATTAGCTTACAGTGGGCAAATAATTTAATCCGCGCTTGGGTGTCACAAGTAAATAAAAGCAAATTATTCTGCATTAAATACATTATTCGGCCGTCTTCACAGAAAAAATCATTTCGAGCAAACCATAAAAAATTATGTAGCGTCGATTAGACAGCTTATCCTGCTACGTTAATTTAAAGAGGTCGCATACATTTTATTTGCAAAAATAATCTACGTTCTGCACCAAAATATTATCCAATTAACGTAAGGCTGCTTTTGTACATTTCTAATGTATTTTCACTCCATTAGCTATAAGATAACTTGCCTGGCAACACTAAAATGAAACTAAGTAGCATTTAAGTATGTCAACTCCTTTCACATAAACTTTTTGATTTAGGAATATCGACATTAAAAGCATTGAATTTACTAAAATTTAGAAAAACGTTCATTACTTTGGTGCGATATGTTCAAGATGAAGGTAACATATCAGAGATGTTTTTAAGTCTCGTCAATCTAGTATTCGTTTGCTCCATTTAACATATTCGTAACAATTTTAAATTTTATATATGAAGTTTAGTTCACCTAGCTTTCTTTCTTATCCCAGTTATTTTCCAGTTCATCAAATTCGTTCACTTTTACTCAAATCAATTTCCCCTTTCGAAACAAAACGAAAGCTTTATCTGTCAGGGGACCAAAAACAGAAATTTTTCATACTGAAATCATCTTGGAACCGTTGGTTGATATTTTACAAAAATTATTTAATTACCAGTAAACCTGAATATGCCCATATAGAAAATTTATTTAAACTTCTCTCGAAGCTTGAAAATTGTCTTTAATTAAAACGTAAACATCAATAGGAATTTTGATACCGCAGATGAGATGTGTGGTATATTTAAGTGCGGCAATGTTGCACTTTTCGCCGCAATATATTATTCCATAATATTCCCATCCATGATATCCATGAAAGCCAAATTGCATTTGGCACTGATTTTTAACAATTATTTATATAACAAAAAAATAATTTAGTGAGTTAAATGAAACATTACTGGACAATGTGTCTTTGGAGTGTAATATTGCCGTGAAGAGCCGCCGCGTAAGTAGCTCGCAAATTATCACTTTAAGACGTACAACCACCTAAGATAAATACCTTTTCGAAAAAGAAGTGAAATTCATCCTAAAAGAGAGACAGTGCAGTTAAAAGCTTACGCACACAGGTATTCATGTTTACATACATGTGATCATATATATATATAGTTTTATGAAAGATAACTTTGGCGAATTAGAAATCTTCTTGTGAATGTGTATTAGTAGCATGAACAAAGTGGAGGTTTTGTATAATAAATAATCAAGAAAACGAAATTTTTTGTTGTTGCTGCATCAATGCAATCAACTTATCTTAAAGATATTAGATAGCGTTTACAAAGGGAGTATACTTTATTTGATTTGTGTAGGTTATCCTGGAATTACTATCACATATCTATAGTAAGAATATTTTGTATTGTATTCATTGGTGGAGGCACTTTTCGAAGGTATCGAAAATAACTCTCGGAAATTTTGTGTTTATGCGACTTCAGAATTTTATCTTACTTGTCAGCATTTTTAGCGCTTCAATGCAGAGAATATTCCAATAGAAAATTTCCTTTCGTTTTGGTTTTATGTTCTGGAGTTGGTCAGAAACATAGCACAGTATATTTACACTCTACGTTAAAATAAAATGCTCTTCAGTTTTCGTTGCTTTTTGTGTTAAATTAATTAGAAATCTTGCTGGAAGCTATTAGGTGATTGCGTTAATTTTGATAGGTGACTTCCACAGTAAAAAATTATAAAGAAATGGTATAAACCAGTGTATATAACGATTAAATTCGATAAATTAGATCTTTCTCTCCCTAAAATAACAATTTTCAATTTAATATTATTGATTTATTGAGCATAGGCCGACACTAATCATGGAGATCTCGAAATTGAATTTTCGACCTTGATTACTTTTGTTGTGTAATTTGAGGAAATGTGCTGTGCCCACAATGTGTGAAGCACACTAAATACGTTCAGAAGCTTATGGTGGTGTTCCATCATATCACAATTGTCAATTTTGGTTTCAACGACTTAAAAGTGGCGATTTTAATGTCGATAACAAAAACCCGGCTGAAAGACCGGAAAAGCTCAAAAACAATGAATTGCAAGATTTATTGGACAAAAGGCCATCTCAAACTCTCAAACCACTTCTGAACAGCTTAGCATTTGATGCATTCTAGATGTTCACAAGCCATGGGACCGATCCAAAAGGAGGAAAATTGACTATCTCGCAAATTGACTAAAAGTGCAATTTGGGCGACTTGTTGCAAGAGTTGGTCAGGGGTACACTGTTGCATTTCGAATGGGAAGCTCTGCCACCCCCAGCGCCTTCTGATTACCACTTGTTCAAATCGGTGCAACATGGCTTGGCTGGCAAGCAGGTCTGCAAAGTTGAAGAAATGCGATAATGGGTCGATGATAGGATCCCTGCCAAATCAATATAAGTTCTTTCGACACGATATCGCCATGTTGCTAAGAATATAGTAAAATGATGGGGAAAATGATGGAAAATATTTGGATCAATATTTCTTGCACCAATTTTTCTCAATAAATACCTTTCTCAAGTGAACAAATTACCAAAATTACCGCAAACACTTAATATATTGGATAGAGTACTATTCACTATTGCAGTATTCAAAAAAATAAAATCGCGACCTTAATACGATTGCAAGTTTATGGAATCCCGTTGAGGTAAACATATAAACATATACTAAGAAAAAAAAAAATACGTCGGAAGTCCGTCGAGAGCGTATGTCGCAGATGTCAAGCGCTAGCAGACAATTGGTGACACAGCAACAAATGTTGACGCAATAATAATAAGAAAAAGCACTTAATTTTTTGTATATTATTCTGGCTTATTTCACTTTCTTTTCTTTTCGAAGTAATAAAATGCCATATTTACGTTCAAAGAAATTTTATGTCTTGGGATTGTCTTGTCTTTGTTGTATGAATATTTTGTTTGAATTACTCAAACAATTCAAAAAAGCCGTATAAGCAACATTTTAAAATAAAAATTACTTTTTTTACATTTTTTTTTATAAATCCATTAATAAATTTTTGTCTTTATAGGCATGGTTAAATGTTTGCTCTTTATTTGCCCACGAGTATAGGCCAAAATGTAAAGTTCAAAATATTGGAAAATCAACTGGCTACCTCTTTATTAACTTGCATATGAATCAATATTTAACACAACTTCATAAACAAACCAATCCATAACATATATTCAACTCATGAATTTCTAAGGGTGATCCCCCACAGTCAAATACATGTTTCGTAGTGTGCGTGCCTATTTTATATGCTGCCAGCTTGAGTTTGTCGTGCGCCGTAAAGAAATGGCAATAAATTTTAGTTCATATATTGATATATACAATTGAATGAAAGATAAACAACGATAGCTAAACGACTGGAGCAATAAAATTTCTATGCATATTTCATATTAAATCAGAAAAATTGTGCTGCAGAGATTCGCCTATCACGATTACCTATAAAATAACCAAATTGCTACACCTATATCCCCTGAGCAATAAAGAACATGCATTGCGCTCTCATTATCAATTTCCTATCTTTTTGTCCTAATAATTTAACCTTTCGTGTATTAATCCTTGATTGCGTTACAATGAATACTCGTTATTCTAAAACTCCACTGAGTTCAACTGTTTAACTGTTAGTGTTATTAAGATTGTGTTCTGTAATTTGTTCATCACTACTTATATAATTGTATTCATGGCTTTGTTTTTAATTAAGCATAACATTATTGTTGCATCGTTAAATAGTTAGAGATTATGAATAAACACCTTGTGTTACTTAAAAAAAAAGTTGGAAAAATTATGAATGTGTGTACCTCGACATTCACTCTTGCCTATATAATCTTATTTTCATGCACAGCGTATGGAATGTTACGTATACGCACACGTATATATTATAAACAATTTTCACTCAAAATTCTATTTAGCTTTATTTCATTTACAAAATAAATTTTCCCAATATATTTACGTTTATTAAAAATTTGAAGGCAAGACAAAATCACTTTCAATAAATTTTTTCTTTTTTTCCTCGCTTTGCTACATGATAAAGCTGTTTAATTTTACACAACACTAAATTACTTTGAATTAAATTAGTAAAATTCCATAGAAACACTATAGAAAGCACGAACAACAAGCAACGACTAAGTTGTTCTTCTCTTTGTGCTTACTCGTTTACACTGCGGAATTATTATACGATCTGGTTCTACGACAACAATTTAAATCGAATTTATTATTGCATATACATACACTAGACATACATCTGCGAGGACATGCTGTGATTTTTTTGCAGTATAAAAAATAAATAAGCTATTAAAGTATTCCTTTAGCTTAAAATGAACAGGTGATACTTTCGTAACATAGCGGACGGCAACATTAACAACAAAAATTTTGATGCATTTGCCAAACGTCAGATAATGACATTCGATTTAATATAGTTAACACGTTGACGCTCACTTCAAAATCAGTGAGTGCTTGCAAAAACACACTTCTTTTCTTTTTTTGTTGTATAAGACAAAGATATAGGACTGCTACAGACGTCGTGTGCATCTACAAGCACACGCAATGGACGTCTATGGACGTCATTTACGCCAACGGGTTAACTATTAATGCATATTGCTCAATTCTCTTCAATTCTTTTACAATTTAAGAATAAACCAAAAGGGATAATTTTCGTTGTAAGTCTGGATATCAAGCCAGTCGCTTATGCACGGATGTATGTAGGTTATTGGTATTATAAAAACATTTTACATCTTATCAAACAATCAATTTTACATATTTACATCAATCTGTTTGGGTGCCTTTAAAGTTATACTATCTTCTTAGTAAATATCAGGGTTACCATATTCAATTTTTTTTATTTCAAACATATGTTCTTAACCGAACAAGGATACGTTGAGATAAACAATTAACAAAGTTAAAAGAACACTATACAGACACAATTCCTATTCACAATTTCTCATTGTGAACCTCATTTATTTGAAATGAATAAATAAGAAAAATACACTTTTTTGCAATTGCTATCAAGTTAAAATTTCCCCCATTTGCTTACAATACATGTAAATAACATGAATGTACTTTTTAACTAAAGACGAATTGAGCATAATTTTTACAAATTGCTATCTTAAATATAATGAGGGAAAACGATTGATTATGTAAAAACACGTTTGAGAGCAATTCCATAACATAAATTTTTTATTTCCAAAATGTATTCAAAACTTTGCAACATGCTGAATCGATTAATAATTCTAATAACTTACCTTAAATAGCAAGCCTAGGGCGATAATTGTTTACCTATAAATATAACACAACAAAAAATGAGTAAATAAAACCAAGACCTTCAAAGTCCGCACGAATAGATTAATAAAATAGAGGGCGAACTTATCAAAAAGTGAAGAACACATACACTTTTAAAGCGTTGTGTAATGTTGTTGTGTATATTGGCGTACTTAGTGCAATTGAATGTGCAAAGATATCTGATGTGTATTGAAAAATGTACGGCCAATTTTGTAAGGTGAAAAATCGTATCCCCAAAATAATATTAGATTATATCCCCAAAATTCCTTAACCATGCAATGCAATTTTCCATAAACCAGTTCCTCTTATATTTACGCAAAAATAAGTGCAATTTGGGCAACACTACAGTGTGTAAAAAATGTGATCTGATTAAAAAGTACTAATTTCAGTTCTGCAGTGTTAATTTGCTTAATTTGCTCTTAAAAATGATTTATACTTAGTAAAAGAATGCCGGACTTGAAAAACAAAATAAGTATGACGCTAAAAGATCAACGACAACAAAAATTAGAAATGATGCAGGAATATTATTCAAATTCTAAAAGCATTGTCCAACAGCTGAGTCCATTTGTTTATTGGGCCCAAACAGAAAAACAAATTACTTTGAAAGTTGAACTAAAGGACGCTAAAGTAAGGAAAAAGTACTATTTACACTTAATGATTAAATTTATTCTTATATTTTCTCTTAGTGCCTACAAATAGAGTTTACATCTAACGCTGTGAATTTCAAAGCTAAAGGATATGGAGCAAGAGGCTTGAACGAGTATCAATTTTACATAGAATTCTATGCTTTAATTAACAGTGAGGTTAGTAGGTTTTATTTAAAGTTTCATAAAATCGGTTACTCTTATTTTAAGGGCAGATATCATGTTTTCTACAATTAAAGCATGATTCTGTTCTTAGAAATAGATTAAACTGTGGTTCAAAATAAAAGATCAAAGGTCATCATTATGATTTACTTACGTTAATTATTCAGGTGGGCAATACGATTCAAAAATAATGTTGCTAGCTAAGTTTATTGTATATGTTCTTGCATTTTCATTACAAGGAAAGCTGTTTCCGGGTTTTCGACAGCAAGATCGAATGTATCATCAAAAAAAGTGAAAAAAGTTGGTGGCCTCGGCTAGTAGCTACTCCTCAAAAACCTCATTGGCTAAAAATCGATTTTGATAGATGGCATATCGAAGATGATACGTTGGATGAAAAGCCACGTGACATTCATCAAGATTATTACAGAGAATATGAACGTTTGCAAAAGGAGGAAATTGGCTATATAAAAGGTGTTCGTAATCTCATATTTTTCTAATTTAAATTTCTTCTTAATATACATTTTACAGAAAGTACGAAGACTGTTTATATGGTCTTTTACAATTTCGCGCAGTTCATTGGTTTTCTATATATATTGTGCGTAATATGTATTTTATATTATCGTGATGGTCCTGACGTTATATCTAAAACTTATGAATACGTTGGAAACGCCATGAAATTTGTGCAATTACTACAATTCTTGGAAGTTCTCCATCCGATATTCGGCTATACTAAGGGAAGCCCATTGATACCCCTGGCGCAAGTAAGCGGGCGAAACTTTGTGCTTTTCCTCATGATTGAGTGGGAAGAACGTATGCAAACAAAACCAGTCGTATTTTATCTCTTTATCATCTGGTCTTTAGTGGAAGTAATTCGGTATGAAAATATTTCCTAACTCACAACATAAGTAATAACGTTTTATGCAATTTTAGTTATCCATACTATCTAACGGCGATTGTCAAGAAGCCGCTAGCTTTCTTGACTTGGGTGCGATACACTATTTGGATCCCCCTTTATCCAATGGGCATTCTTTGCGAAGGCATTATAATACTGCGGAACATACCATATTTTGAAGAAACCAAACGTTTTTCTGTAGAAATGCCTAATCAATTTAATTTCGCATTTGATATGCCCACGTTTCTAAAGATATATTTACTTGGTTTTCTATTGCCCGGATCTTACATGTTAGTGACTCACATGGCCAAAACCAGAGCTATGAAATTAGGAAAGAAACGTTTTATTCGCGCAGCTAAGGATTAGAGTGAATTTAATTTTTCCTTTGAAAGTTGAGAAAAAATGAACTTTTTTTTTTAATTCTATTAAGGGCGAAAAACTAAACGAAAATTTTCTTAGTAAATCCAGTATAGGTTGAATTTAAATGTCTCAATATATGTCCAAAGAAATCAATTAGATTAAAAAGGATGCAATGAGACGTCAATTTATAAATTTTAAGTATTTTAATGCACTGGGAGTTTAGTTTTACAGGGTCCCGAGACGGCTAATATTAAATACAAAAAGATTTAAATATTGTTATTTATTCATGGGAAGGCAAATAAAGCTAATATAAAAATGGTATTTAAAGTTTTTATAATTTGTTCGAAAACGCACAGGTGAATTTCAATGTTTTCAGTTCATCTTTTCGTTAATAAACTAAACTGCTCTGTTATGTATTTATACATACGTCATGTTGTAAAAACAAAAAACTTACTTTTTTGATTAGTTTTTTGTAATCAATGAAACAAATAAACACCGCATGATTTTTGCCTCTCTTTCTTTTTTATGTTTCTTCTAATGAGATTTTTTAAATGCTTTAGTTTTAAAATTTATAAATTTCTGAATATTTATTACGTTAATTCGCTAGAAAAATATAAACGTTAAGAAGAAGATAATGTTCTAATTACTCTCTGTAGAAAGTAACTCAAAATCTCATGCCAACCTAAAAAATTTCTTCACCGAGTGCAAAAAATGTACAACGCTGGACAATACAATAAAGGTCCGTACGAAGAAATTCACTCATGTTACATCAGAGTTACCCAATTTACCATCTTTAATATTTCTACTCTAGCAGTTTCAATAAGAGTGTACCATCTTCTGTCAAAAAATATCAAAAATGATGTTCAAATGGACAGAATTTGCTATCTAAGAATTCAAAACTAAAATACGAATCATTTACATGTTTCAATTGAGGACTACATGTACATTTTACAAAATTAGGGAAGAGCTCGACTGAGGACTAAAATTTAATTAAGCTGTACGATCTCATCAGTATTAAAATAAAGGGGACAGATCTGATTTTTTCTATAATATACTGATATCGCTTAAGATTTTAATATAGAGTTGAATTGCAAAAGATTGCATTTTCTTTAATAATAAACATATATAAAATTTTTTGTAAATATAATTTTGTAATTTAAATTCTACGTTGAATGATATAAAAAAAAAATATTTTCAAATATTTCCTTATAAAATAAAATTGGATTTAAAAAAAATCATTTTGGAACTACTGCATGGAGTACCTATTGTATTTGAGAGTAATCGACGGCAAAATAGCAAAAATATTCACATCTTCATTAATCGTTATATTTACGCCACTAGAGTGAACTGTGCGTTCGTGTAAAAGGAGTCGAGATATTGAATAAAATAATACAATTTTGATTCAAGTACGATTACATTGTCAAAGGAAAATAAAAATCGCTCTAAGGCTTTGCAAAAATTGGGTGAAAAGTCGTTTACAACGAACGGGCAGATATACGCGTGATTTAAAAGCTACGTCAGATAGCAAATGATTGCAAACATTAATTCTGACAACGTCGTAAAAGTTTTCCTAAGGAATATAGATGAACCCCACGATCTTTAGAAATTATATGTATACATGTTTCTAAAAAATGAACAATACGTTTATTAAAAGAAATATCTTGCTAAGACTTCGTAAATTATTGATTTACCATATGAATATGAAGACAATACAGCGACGTATAATGCGAAGTACATAAAATGTATTACCTGTGTCGTTAGCAGAAAAAGTGAAAATTTCAAAAAAAAAAAAAAACGAAAAAAAAATCGAAAAAGAGTACATAAAACCAAAGTTATATTAACTTGATATCAGGTATAATAATAGTTCATAACAATGGATGATCTCTAATGTGAATATAGATATCCACGCTTTGTATTAAGTTTGTGCATTAAAAGAATTTGGTAATTATGCAAAAACGTACTGTACCTGATTTGCTGGTGGATACATTTAATTTTTGCAAAAATTCAATCATTGTTTTTTAATCTAATAATTATCTATTACCAGCAACATATTGATGTGAAAATTTTTAACTGCTTTATAAAAGGAAAAAATATTCGCGAATAAAAAAGTGCATAAAGAGTGCCTTATTTGTATAAATGCGTGCATTGACGACAAAGCTGTTGTATTCGAGAAAATAAATGTATATGTACGTGATGTTTCTGACGGTCAGTTTGGTTTTAATGTTCGTGTGTTTCTCAAGAAAGTAAAATTACTATATTTTAGTATATATTAGAACTCAAATCCTTATTTTTTCCAAAATTAAAGTGAACTCATCCGTATCTTTTAAAAACAAAATAAAAAAGTTTTGCATTATTTCGTATACATAAATATATGTATTAAAGTTCACTTCGAACAATTTATCGCCTCAGAAAGAAAATGGGTGGCGCTAAATTAAGCCGATTTACAGGTCTAAAGTAATTACGAAAAGTATTAGGTATAACTTTTCGTGTACATAGTATTTTAATGTTTGATATAGTTTTTTTTACCAGGAATGTTAGCTATTAGGAAGTGCTAAAAGTTCAGATAAAAATATATTTTGCTGAAATTATTATTCGAATGGACATTCTGTGTTCAAAATAGATTCAATAGGCAGGCCGCAGGCCTTTCGGAAAGCATCCTTCTTTTTTTTGTTGCCTTCGTGAATTTCGATTGCAATTTGTTCGTCATTCGTTTGGCAAATTTGTTTCGTTTTAGCAATATGGCTTCTGGCTTCTTTTACTCTCATTTTGTATGATTTTCAATAACTACGCACGTTTATGTTATACTCTTAATGTAAGCTCTCATTTCTATTTAAATATTTATTTGATTTTTTAGGTTTAGAAAGGTTTAATATTGTTTTTATAATTTTTTAGTTATTATTTTTTTAAAAATTACATTAGCAAAAAAAAAACAATAGCGTCAAATGAATGCTCTCTGTTTGCACTTGCGCACATCCCCAACCATGTAAAAGAGATTTCCTATTGAAAAGTTTAAATTATATGAAGTTTTTGCACCATTCATTATTTTTTATGTGCTTAATTGTTCCGGTAGGGCTTTCAGAAAATAACAAAACGGTTTGCATAATTACCTGAAGTAAAATGATAAGCTAATAAGTGATGTTATCTGACAAAAATGGTAATTTTCCTCTACTTGATGGAAAGTGAACGAAATTAAATGAAAAAATATTGTAATTAAATGTAAGAAAATCTGCTCTAGCAGGAGCAACTCTCAATTTACACTGCCGTGAAAGTATGGTGATCGCTTTCCAAGTAAAGCAAATAATACGCCTAATGGATAAATTCGAGAAGTTTTCTTTCTTTGTATATTATTGTGCAGATCTCTACAATTTGTAGAATAGAATATTTTCATTATAGAAAGCAGCTGAAAAAAACTTCAGAAGTTTAGAAAATATGTTGGCACGTAGACCAGCTTAAGGCAAAACCAAAAGAGGAAAAAAAAAACGAAGCTTCATTCGCTTTTAAATGAAATTTTGAAACTTTAATATACTGCGTGTTCGATTACGACAGTAATCATTCAGTGGTTCCAGTAAATTTTGTGCAAAATGTCAAGCCACAGTCTGTGACTGGTGAATATATAGAGGAAATTATCGGCTTTTATTTAAGTTTAATTTTTTATTATATTGTGCGTTTGTACACTTGTACACTTGTGGGTGCTAAAAAGAAAATGGCGAAATTAATGTACACTCAATTTTAGACAGTGAATATCAAACGGCACTAGATTCACAAAAATTTGATTTTCAAAACTGTTCGTAACATAGAGAAAGCTAGTTTGCCAATTTAACTGTTTTGACACAAAGCTAAAATAAACTATTATTCTTTTACCCATCGTCAAAAAATGAGTGTATACTAATTTCCAAGTTGTGCATTTTTTTTTTTTTTTAACAAATAACCTGTAAAATAGGGTGGGCAGAAAATTTGATATGGTAAAAACTAGGAAGCAAATTCAATTTTCATATGTGTAGCTTGGAAGTGCGTGGCGAACGTAGCGTATTGTTTTGTAATCCTTATAGAGATTATCTTAAGTTCAAATTTTAGAATACTAACCCCAACATTCGAATTAGATTTATTATATAAGTTAGGCTAAGAACGTAATTATGTACGCATAAGAAGAATTGACTTTGCTTGAAAGTAATATATTCGTATAGCATAAATAATAGAATATTGCAGTAGTGGGATAGGTGTTACCAATATATTATCATTAACTTTTCGCTATAATTAATTTATTAAAAAATTTTGAAAAAATATATTAATAGATGATTTAACGTTTTATTAGAAAACCGTGAGCAAATAATGTCAAATAAAACCACTGTTGACAATAACAGTAGCGCCATTAACAGCCCCGCTGGTTCAACATCTTCAGCCACCACGAACGGTACAGTTACACCTGTCAGACGTCTAAGAACTAGAACATCAACAAATGGTAACGTTAGTGGTAATGAATCATCACATAAAAAAAATGGTTCAGTTGTGGAACGAGTTAACTCCACTTACGATACGAGTCTAAATACAGGAAACATTAGTGGTAACTCCGACGAAAAGCCTAGCGCCAGCAAAAAGTATCATAACAGTTGCCCACAACCGACCGCAGCAAACCGGAAAGAGAAAATTCATTTTCAACCCCATAGCTCTAGCTCCTTCGATATGAGTAAAACGGAAGAATTCCATTTTGATACGCCACTTGAGTGTCCAGTTTTTCGACCCACTTCAGAGGAATTCAAAAGTCCTCTCGCATATATCAGTAAGATACGACCTATCGCAGAGAAATGTGGTATCGCTAAAATATTGCCACCAGAGTCTTGGTCTCCGCCATTTGCCGTAGATGTAGATAAATTAAAATTCACTCCTCGCGTGCAACGCCTGAATGAATTGGAAGCCAAAACTCGTGTAAAACTAAATTTTCTTGATCAGATCGCCAAGTTTTGGGAATTGCAAGGTTCTTCACTTAAAATACCAATGGTTGAACGGAAAGCCCTCGACTTATATACATTACACCGCATCGTGCAGGAGGAAGGTGGTATGGAACAGACAACGAGGGAACGTAAATGGGCTAAAGTCGCTAACCGCATGTCATACCCATCTAGTAAGAGTGTTGGTGCTACACTCAAGGCACACTATGAACGTATATTACATCCTTTTGAGGTATATACATCGGGCAAAGTGTTGGGTTCCGTCACAGGTACGGCATCCTCTAATGCTGAAATAAAGTTAGAAGACGGTACTGATTATAAAGCTCATGAAATACCCACACGTCAACAAATCGCGCCTCCCAATGAAAATAATGCTCGACGTTCCAAACGTTTTGCTAACTCCAATGCCAGTTGTGGTTTGAGCGGAAACAGAGTTATTAAAACAGAGTCAAAGGAAGACTTTAAGCGCGATTTAATGAATTCGTTTAATTCACCCGCTCCTGCAACTACAACGGAAAACCGAACTAACGGAAACATTATTCCGAATGCAACGCAGAAGAAAACTTCAGATTCCACTGTGGTCGATCCACTGATGAAATATATTTGCCATATTTGCAACCGTGGCGATGTCGAAGAGTCAATGTTATTATGTGATGGTTGCGATGATTCATATCACACATTCTGTCTATTGCCACCATTATCTTGTATACCGAAAGGTTTGCTTATCGTTTCAGAACGTTTTACTTCTAATCATTGTTACTTTATATTTTAGGCGAATGGCTTTGTCCGCGTTGTGTTGTTGAGGAAGTCAGCAAGCCTACAGAAGCCTTTGGATTCGAACAAGCCGAACGTGAATACACGTTACAACAGTTCGGACAAATGGCTGATCAATTTAAAATGGACTACTTTCGAAAACCGGTTCACCTAGTTCCTACCGACTTAGTAGAACGTGAATTTTGGCGGATTGTGTCTTCCATTGATGAAGATGTTACAGTGGAGTATGGAGCAGATTTACATACGATGGATCATGGTTCAGGCTTTCCAACTAAAAGTTCTCTTTATCTCTTGCCTGGAGATCAAGAGTATGCTGAATCTAGTTGGAATTTAAACAATCTTCCCTTATTAGAAGATTCAATTTTGGGACATATAAACGCTGACATTAGTGGCATGAATGCTCCGTGGATGTATGTTGGCATGTGTTTCGCAGCATTCTGCTGGCATAACGAAGATCATTGGAGTTATTCTATCAATTATTTGCATTGGGGCGAGCCAAAAACTTGGTACGGAGTTCCTGGAAGTTGTGCTGAACAATTTGAGGAGACCATGAAACAAGCAGCTCCTGAGCTATTCGCTTCACAACCAGATTTGTTACATCAATTGGTGACTATAATGAACCCCAATATTTTAATGAATAATGGTGTCCCAGTTTATCGAACGGATCAAAATGCTGGCGAATTTGTCATTACCTTTCCTCGTGCTTACCACGCAGGCTTCAATCAGGGTTATAACTTTGCCGAAGCTGTAAACTTTGCTCCAGCTGATTGGTTAAAAATGGGACGTGAATGCGTAAATCACTACTCTATGTTACGTCGTTTCTGTGTTTTCTCACACGATGAACTTGTTTGCAAAATGGCTTTAGAACCAGCCAAACTTACGTTCGGCATTGCAACAGCATGCTATATTGACATGGCTGAAATGGTAGATTCAGAAAAGAAATTACGTAAATCTTTACTAGAATGGGGTGTTACGCGCGCAGAACGAAAGGCATTCGAACTTATACCAGACGACGAGCGCCACTGTCAGGAGTGTAATACAACGTGTTTCCTTTCTGCTGTTTCTTGTGAGTGCACAAAAGCTATAGTTTGCTTACGGCATTATATAGTACTATGTGGTTGCCCTCCAGAAAAGCACACACTTTTATATCGCTATACGCTTGATGAAATGCCACTAATGTTGCAAAAGCTCAAAACAAAAGCACAAAGCTTCGAAAAGTGGTTATCGCGATGTCGTGATATTGTGGACGCGAACACCCCGACATCGGTAACATTACAAGAACTACAAGAGTTATGCAAAGAGGCTGAATTGAAGAAATTTCCATCATCCCTTCTTATCGATCGTTTAAACGCTGCCGTTCTCGAAGCTGAGAAATGCGTTACAGTTATACAGCAGCTCGGTATCAATAAAGTAAGAGTAAAGTATTCATTAATACATATGTATATATATACTCATAACGTAACACTCTTTTATTTTAGGTCCGGACACGGTCTGATAACAATTTGGAAGCTGCTCAATACAAGCTTACAATGGAGGAACTGGAACTGTTTGTACAGGAAATTGATAATTTATGCTGTATTATTGAAGAAGGTACTTCTGTCCGCGAACTTCTAATACTAGGCAAGCAATTTGAAGAGCGCGCTAACGAAATGTTGAGGCACTCTTTGGACGCTCTTGAAGAATCTGAATTAGAAACACTGATCACTGAAGGAAATTCGTTACGAATTGAATTATACCAAGTACATCAATTGAACATACGTTTAAAACAGTTAAAGTGGTACAAGCGTTCACAAAGTATACGAAATGCGAGTACAAAACTGAGCTACGATGATATAAAAAATCTTCTACATGTCGATGCTACCGACATAGCTCCTTCAGACCCAGTAATTGATAAAGAAATAAGAAAATTACAAGAGATCGGTGCCTCAATTGAGGCATGGGAAACTCGGGCGGTTAGATATTTTAATTGCGTAATACACAGGAATGAATTGATAGAAATAGATCAATTTTTAAAGACAGCTACAGATATCGAAGGACAAGTACCCTCGTACAGTTTGTTAAAGGACGCTTTACGCAAGGCTAAAGATTGGTTGAGATCCGTCGAGCAGTTGCAAACCAATGATCATTTTCCTTATTGTCATACTTTGGAGGGTATAGTAGCGCGGGGCAAAAATATTCCGGTAAAATTAGAAGAATTAGTTCGTATGCAAGGACACTTAAAAAGTGCTCATGAATGGAAAGAAAATACAGAACGTGCTTTTCTTAAAAAGCAAACATTCTACACGTTGCTGGAGGTATTGATGCCTCGTTCTGAACCCGTTATTATTGATTCAGATTTGAAAAAACCTTTCGAAGATGATTTTGTAAAAGAAATGAACCCTGCACAAATAGTTGAATCATTTAAAGTAGCGGAAGAGAAAGAGTTAGTTGAAATGCGTGGTTTAAGGAGTCAAAACGTGGCAAAGAATCCATCACGAGATGACTACTGTTTATGCAAATCTTCTTTCCACGGAATAATGTATAATTGTCAATTATGTCGCGATTGGTTTCATGAGGGTTGTATATCCCCTCCTTCGGTTCAGAATGACTCTATAAACACATTAAAAATAAAGTGGTTATGTCCATCTTGTGTACGATCTAAGCGACCACGTCTAGAGACAATTTTACCTTTGCTCGTTTCATTACAAACATTACCCATTCGTCTGCCGGAAGATGAAGCTTTACGGTGTCTTGCGGAGAGAGCTATGAATTGGCAAGATCGAGCTCGCAAGGCTTTAACCAGTCCAGATGTAACTGCAGCACTGGAGGCGATCATTTCGTCGCAGCACCGTATTAAACAAAAACGAAAGAGCTGCGGCAGCATAGGGTTTAATTTAGAGCCACGAAAATTTCGACGTACCAGCCAACGCAACTCAAAAGATGAAGGATCGGAAAATGTAGATTCTGATGAAGATGAAGATCGCTTGCACATTGTGGAAGAGAATTTCAGTAATGATGAAGAAGACGATAATACTTCTGCTGAGGCAGACGGTAGTACAGATAGCTGCATACGTCCTAATAAACTGTTATCGGACAGTGAAATTAATAATCTAGACGAGCTCATGATGGAAGGCGATCTGCTCGAGGTGTCACTTGATGAATCCCAAGAAATTTGGCGCATTCTCTCAACAATGCAACCAACCACTAACACTGAAGCAGTCGCCCTTGTAGAACAAACTCAATTGCTTCGAAAACAACAACAACAACAGCACTTAAGTCAATCAGATTTAAGTATAAATTCCGCTGCTGAAGACTCTAACGACAGTCTGCTGGTACAAAGTAGTCCGAACAGCAATAGTAATAGCGGGAGCGTTAGCGGACGTACATCGATAATCGCAGTAAAGAAAAGGCGACCATTAGATTCAAGTACTGGATGTCCATTACCCCGTAAAAAGATTGCGCCGCTTACCAAACAAACTGTCTCAATAACAACATTGCCGGTTGCGTCATCAACAAAAAAATCTGCGAGAAAATCGGACACTGGGAAACATATTGACGTTAATATGGAAAATATTAATCTCACGAGTAAACAACCGAACGGGAACGGATTGCAAACTGCTAATAATATTGGACCAGCGCAGAAAAAGCAAAGAAAACGAATTGCTAATAATAGCGGAGTGAACATGAATTCATCTACCGGTCAAAAGAAGAATTCCCAGAGGGCGCAATTAACGCAGCAAGAGGATGATGAAGAAGAATGCCGTGCAGAAAGCTGTCATAAGCCTACTGGCAGAGAGGTAGATTGGGTGCAATGTGACGGTGGTTGCAATGAATGGTTCCACATGTTTTGTGTGGGTCTAGACCGCAGCGAAATAAATCCAGACGACGATTACATTTGTATTCGTTGCTCTAAGGCTATGACGAGTGTAACAGTGGTTACTGGTAATGAAGATGAACAAGAAACACCACCATCTTCCGGCACTCAGCAAAAAGGTCGCACTCAAATAACCCGATAATTTAACATCAATATAATTAGATGTTATTAAATCTTTTGCATCAGACATTTTTATTTAATTTCATCGTTTTTGCTTGTTACAAATTGTACTCCTTAGTTTATGTCTATGTTACACCTGAAAAGTTATGTTTGAAGTTTTTTTTTTTTTTTTGCTTTTAAATTTTTATGTTTATGTACATTTTCGAAAGTTTTTTACAGTCGATTATTCCTTGTATTCACGACAATCTTATTTCGGATATTAATATGTCGTATTAAAAACGACGCTAGAGAAGAATTTTTATTTCTCTTTAAGTACACACCATATGTAGTTTATTACGTTTACATACACATACATTAGATTTATAAAAAAAAAAAAGGAGAAGAAGAAGAAAACACAGTGTTTTAAATATTAATATTCATTTACCAGTCAGAGATAAGGAATTCAAAATTCCAAGGAATCCATCAAGTATTGGACGAATACGAAAATCAATACAATTTGCTGTCAATGAGCTATTATATAAAAATAATTTTTTTTTTATTTAAACACTGCAAAGCATCTCTTACCATTTTCTAACATATTTAGTTTATATTAAAATGCTTAATTAGTTGATAATTCTATCACTTAATCATGTATGAAAGAAGCATCTTTATTTGTATTTTTAATGATTATAATCGAAAGAAGGACGTTTGTAAAATGTGTGCGAAAGAAATCACACGACAGCAACATCATGAATCGCACTCTGTAAACTTTATATTGTGTAAAAAATTATTTTAACCATTTAAACATATGTATATGTGAATATACCACTCTATATATATATATATATATATATATATAATATATGTGTATGTACATATATATGTGTGTATATGTATGTATATATATACTCGTATATATATACGGACATGTACGAACGTATGTATGTACGTATATGGGTATTTAAATGTATATATATACATATATACATATATATATATATATATATATATATATGTAACCGGAAAAATTATTTTGGTGTAATTCTCTATACAAGTAAATGAAAAATAAAAAAATGTAGTATTTTATAGCGAATCGTAAAAGTATTCAAATGTCGGTAAGATTCGACTGAAAACAATTTGCACCTTTGTCATCTATAAGTTCAAACATGGGCAGCAAGTATAAGTTATTCTTTTGTATATCCAGCGGAATGAACAAAAGGGACAATACACTTTTATTGCCCATTAAGTGAAAAAACTGGCTTTTATAGAAATGCTCCCGTTAACATTTAACGCAAAATACCGGAATAATGTAAATTCACTTATCACTCCTTTGGATTTGGTGCAAACTCTCTTTGCAAAATCAGCAAATAGGACCAAACCGCGAAAAAATGAATAAAAAACATGTACGTACGTTTTTCATTTAATTCATAAATTCATAAATTTATGGAAATTTTCTGCTCTTTATATTAGGTTCGATTGCTTCCGAAAGATATATCGAGCTGAAGGTTATTTCGCCATATATATGTATATATAACATTGAAATATTAATAGCAATATTAAAAGCAGTGATACCAAGAAGTCAAGTTACATAAAGCAAAATAAAGCTTTAAATAAGGAAAAAGACTGCCGCCGAACAAGCGATCGAACAAAGATAAGTGACTTTAAAGCAATTGAAACAAGAAACTAAGCAATCGTGCGTTGTATTATTGATTCAGCTAATTAACCTATGTCTATAGTATATATAGTACATTTCTACTAAGAGCTGCAGGTAGATTCCGTAGACACTTCGAATCTTATTTGAAGCAAGTAAAATTTGGAATAAACAATATAATCATTCGCTCAACGAATCTATCAAATATGTCGATTTCTGCAACATAGTTCAGTCCAAAATAAAGGAAAGAAATTCATGGCCTTATGATTGCTTAACTCATTTCTTTTTGTGTGAAACTTTTAATTAAAGAAAAGTCTCTGCCATTCTGGCTTTTAAAATATTATATGAAATTGTCCATCGAAACAAAAATATCTAAAATATGGTGACGTTGTCTTTTTATACCCATCACCCAAGGACAAACGATATATGTATTCTTAGTCAGCATAAAATTTTAAATCGATTTAAACATGTCCCTCTGTCCGTCTGTGTAATGTCTATTGTGAATAACCTCTTGGAAGTTCCTGCACGCAGGTTGCTATTGAAAATGGGCAAAATCGGTCGAAGGACATACCCACGTAAACTGGGAACACCTCTGTTCTATAGGCGATGCTATAGTATTTTTGTACAAAGATGGAAAAACTTGACCACGCCTACTGAACATGTAGAGACAAGCTTCAAAAAACCCATAAAATATACAAATTCTTTGCCAGTTTCTACCCTTGAGTGCTCCAAAACAGGACAGGTTGTTCATCAGTCCATCTGCCTGTTTGCACAACTTTGCAGAATTTGTGGTAAACATTCTTCCGTTCGCGAAAATGAAGGTATTGCTTAAAAATTTGCAAAAGAATTTGGAATTGACCTAAACAATTCAAACAACACGCTTACAACGCACACATGCCTCTACGACAAAAACTTTTATTTTGAAAATAGAAAAAATCAACTGCGCCCACTGCATGGTATAGCGCATGAGAATTTTGTTCTTCTACCTTTTTTTGTGGGTAAACGGTAATGAGTGCAAAGGATTCGGTTCCGACCGAATTTAATTTTCTTACTTGTTATCTTTAATCCAAAGCAGCTTCTCTTTTAGCGATATCTTTCCATTAGTTTAAAAATTCTTTTGATTTTCCTAAATTTGTAATCACCTTTTATAAATTTTTAAAAGAAGACTATGTCCACTATTTCGTTATGATTGAATGCTTTTGCTTATATTTTAAAAACTTCCTTTTATCGAAGAAGATTTTTTGGTCACTGGATTAAATCATCGTCTCGACATCATGTGACACAAAATTCATAATATGAAAGGGCGTTAGTCCTTTCATTTTTTTTTTTAATGCTTTTTGTAATATTCAATTTCAGCAGTGAGCCAACGTAGGAACGCAGTTAAAACATAAAAAGTCTGCACACATTTTTGCGAGAGCTGCAAATTTTCTAGGCTTATGGCATGCACTAATAGTCGATCTATAAACATTGAAAACACTTAGGTCAATAAAACTTTAAGGCTGATGTGAATGGAATGAAAAACCTTTCTTTAATGTGTCCTTGCGAATGAGAATTTTTTGCGTAAATCTCATGGGTAAGTGAAGCAAGGACAAGTATTACAATAAATATGATACGGTTCGATAAAATCCTCCTATTTACGAAAGCGGATGACGTGTGGAAAATGAAGTCATACATTTGCGAATTCCAAAAGATTTCTCTAAAGAATTTTTATCGAAAACTTTCACGGCGAAAAAAATTCAATCAATTCATAGTTTGCTTGTAAAATAAATAATCATCAAAATTGACGACATAGTTTGGATTTACAAAATTAGATGGCTTTTATCGTTTTGGTGTTGCGCGCTCGGGGTTTCTTGCATTGCACATTTCAGAATCAATGCTTATTTATTTTGTTACTTAGTTGTGTAACTTTGTTAAGAGAGGCTGAAGAATAAAATGATTTAATAAATATTCCATATTAAAATTAAATTTTGAGTTCTCACTTGTATCCTGTCCTGACAAATGTAGAACAGGGATAAAGCGTCATTCGGCAAAACTCGCTTGCTTTCGCGAGGACATCCTTTATCTGCTATCCACGCCAGCCATACGATTTTCGACTCACGATCTTTCCTGATTGAGATAGCCACAAAAGTTATTCTTAGCGAGAGATAATTGACAGAACTATGTGCGATCTTATATCTTAAAATCGATTTCGTCATGTTACTATACCTTATCACTTTTTATGTAATTCCTTCCGCTTATTGATCAAGTATATTTGACAATTATTCGCACTACATGTTATCTTCAGACGTCACAGGTTCGGAAGCGTTAGAAGCTCTGTCAGCTCTTTCAGTGACGGCTCTTTATATGACGGCTTCTTTGATCTCTGCAGCAAAAACTCATGTTCATCTTGGACAACTAACTTGGTTACGACAACTTTTGACTATTCCCTACCTTTACATGCAGTCGAAACTGTCTCTAAAATAATTTTATTTCATTCAAAATTTGCAACGATCTTTCACCACCATATACGCCTTTAAAACATGCTACTACACTTAACACGTTCGATTAATTGATATATAAAAAATGTGAGTATGTGCAAAAAATTTGATTACTTGTTAAGTGCTTGGTCAATCGACAAATGAGCTTCGATTTTCATATTGAGAGCAGATTACCGGGTATCCCTACCTCATTTAGAGTCTTCGGACGTTTTGCACGTAGAACTCTTAATACCAATTGAATACTGATCTGATGTCTTCTTACATTTGAATGGAAAATACTCGAGTCTTAAGATCGACTAGCTTTTTAACATATGCAGTAAACGTCTATTTCCTGTACATAGCCTGTGTTACCAACCACATACACAATGACAATACTGCCACACAAAGGGACGATATTTCAGCCCGTGGACTTGAATCTTACAGTAAATGGATATCCTATAAGTCCCCAGGGACATCCCGTTTGCACTGCACTAAGCATGATTTCTAATATGGAATATCGCACCATAGACTAGCGAATGTCGCACAAGGGACAAAAACATAAATTGCAAGCCCAAGCTAAGATAAAGAATACAGTTTATGAAATGAAAGTAAAAACAATTGAGAAGCACAGTCATTATAAATTCTTCGTTTCGCTGCCATGAGCTAACAAATCTTCAAATTTCTTTCGCAGAAGAAAATACTTGAACATTTTCAAATTCGTCCCATTATAAATAAACTTTACTGGTGTTCCACTGATAACTATCAAGACAATTGTAACTTTCTTGGCAATAGCTTCTCTAATCCTTCAAAAGAAAACAAAATTTAGTAACGATTTCGTTCGAAATGTTTAGAACGCTTTGTGGAGTTTGTTTGCGGTATTTGCATTCCATATGTAAAACGATCGTTTTGGTAGTTTTATCCTAAAATGAAAACAAAAGGTTTAATTAACGAATGAGAAATCAATCAATAATTTGTTCAAATCTTTAGGCCGTAAATAAAGGGTAGAAAAGACCCTTGTGATCTTTTATGCTCTACTAAACGGTCTTTCTGATAGAAATTTTTGCCGCAATAACTAGAACAGTATTTCTATATGCTGTTTCAGATTACATTTAGTTACAAGGATAATTATGACAGGCCGCCAATAGACCGTTTGTGTAATCAGAAAGAAATTATCAGTGTCTTCCGTTCACAGAAATCTTTGATGCTGTTTTTCATGTCGTTATTCGTCGCGTACATAAATTCAGTTTTAATTTTAAAAAGGATTTCTTGTGCAGTTGTTTCACGCTCATTAATATAATTAACGAGATTCGTTAAAAAAAAAAAATAAGAAAAAAAAAACTTTTTCAAACCTTTTCCTATTGATTATTTTGTACGCTCGTTACCCTCGTTACTATATTCGAAATTTCGATTCATACAAATAATTACATAGATATAATAAAACATATTTATTTAAGTCTTAGAGTATATTGGTTTTAAGTCTTAAAAACCAACTTTCACAACGAGAGCGCAAAAGCGTCCTGAACATCTCATTCTAAGTTGTATCCCTTATTGTAAATTCCAAAAAAAAAAACTGTTTACCTATCACATTATTTTATTTAGACACTGAGATGAACTTTGGAACTTATTATTAATTTTGCTTTACTTTATAGAAATACCAATATATAGTTTTTTAGTCACGCAAACTAAATTGAAAAGGTAGATGTGTATTTAACACAAGATATAAATAATGAAGCAATCATATAAATTAAATAAATAACAATAATTACAATACGTACGTACATACATTTCATGAAATTTCAAAAAAAAAAGCAAAAGTGTATGCAAATTTAATTGGCTAATTTACGAAATAACGTTTTAGAAATTATTAGGTTATTAAAATACTTTACATGTTATGCTTATGTTTCAAGTCCTTTTTGATGCCGTTTAATACGGGCGTAAGGGCCCACTGCCGGATCCATAATGAAATCGTACAGTACTCGTGTCCAACTGCTGTGTTGTGGCATTGATTCGTAAAATTCGGGTGCAATTTTTTTCACTTCCGGTAGCCGAGAGCCCGGTATTGCCGGAAAATCGTGATGTTCATTATGATAGCCCACATTAAATGTTATCCAGTTGAGAGGCCCGTAGTAGGAATAGGTCTCGAAGCCTTTAGCAAACATATAATGCTCTGATATAAAGTGGCCGGCGACGGGATGTAGACCCATAGCCAAAATGGAACCTAATACCAAGTATACCATGGCTTTCCAGCCAATGAAGGAGACAATCAAAATGTTAAAAATCAGCTGTATAATGACATTTATTATTTCTAGGCGTGTCGGAGGCTTCGGATTGATGATTAAAGGACGAAAAATATAAAATATGGGCTGCAATATAACCCACACAAATTTACCAAAAGTAGAATTAAATAATTTTGCTTCCAATAAAGTCGGTATGTCCGTATCCACGACTTCGTCTCCCTGATATCTGAAAAAAGAATCGAAGCAAGATCATTGCTTTAAATAGCATATGAAAAAGATATTAATGTAAAAAGATTACAATACTAAATTAGAAACTTTTCATAGTAAACCTAAACAATGTAGGTATTTTAAAAAATCTCAACGCGCATATATTCAATTTGAATTGTACATAATCTCTAATGGTGAGTTTAATGTATGCGGCGATATAATTCTAATCGTGGTTAGAAGATTTCGTAAATAATCAAGCTTCTTACTCTTATATTAAAAAATTTCACAATTAGATAGTGAGATAAGTAATTCATAAAATGATTACTCACCTGTGATGTTCTAAATGGTATTTTCTAAAAGATATTGACATTGGTAAACCAATTGGCAAATTGCAAATAAAACCCAAAATCCTATTCAGCATCGGTCGACTGTGTCCAAAGGCTAAGTTATGTGAAATTTCGTGCACGGCAAGCATAAGGGAATGATTTAATATGCCACCAAAGCAGTACGCAGCAACGATTAACATTTGCCAAGAGAAATCTTTTACAACGAATAAGGCTAATATTTGAGTAAGCACCATTGATCCTGCTATCCATTTGAATTTTGGATCATAGCCAAATAGTTTTTTAATTTGCGGATACTTTTCCAAGATGATTTTACGGCGTGAAGCATGCGGCTCTTCAGTGCCAACCCACTCAAAATCATTCCTTGATACTTTCTGTCCCATCCCACCAGGTCCGTTTATTGTTTGCAAATGTGATTCCGGTTTTATTGATAAGAATAGTAAAAAATTTTTATTTCACAAATACCGGCGTTGACAACAACCGTAGTTTTCTTTCATTTTTATATTATTCATTGACAATCAAATCATTCTAAAACCAAATGTTGCCAACTACGAAAAATAATAGTGAATAATTTACTACAATTGTTCTATATTTACTATATTTGTCTATACATCTGGCGTTTGATTTGAAAGTAAATTCAATAAAACTTTATCCATCGATCTGTAACTGACAGATGTTATGTGACTCATAAAGGAAGAAACGAGGAAAAGGGCAAAATTCGTGTGAAATAGATAACTATTGCCTGCAACTTTTAATTGCGGTTAGTTTGCGAAATAAGCGACGTAGCATTTTTTGCTTTTATTTGCTTTGCTACCAAATAACTCCTCTTTCCAAATAGTTTAGTTTAGCTCAGGCAAATGTTAGAAAAAAAGTTTGGATTGGATATAGTTAAAAGGGGGATTGAATGAGAAGAAGTTTTCGATGACGTAATGAATAAAATTATGTTTATTCATTGGTAATAATTAGAACAATGTGCTACTTATTGGTAATGAACTGGCGACTCCATTTTCAAAAAGCCTAAATTTAATTATTTAATATACATTTTATATATAAGCATATATTTTAAACTTCAACGCGAGCCCGAATTCGTGAAAAAATGACAGCTTCAACCTATTGAGCCTTTTGGATGGAAATAAAAACATTGCTTTCATGCCAGCAGATCATGAAAAAATAATTACTTTGTCGCTCAATTTGAAGCGAAAATACGAGAGAAAAATGTCTTTTAGGAAAGAAAAAATAATTTTTCATGAAATAAAAGTGATTTTGAATGGGCTGCACAAAATTCATTACAATAGACTTTCACATATCGTCAAAAACTCGAGGAACTTCTTCCTTGCAAGACATTTCCATGAATTGAAAAAGTAGAAAAGTCACATAAAGATGGGATAAATAAATCCGACTACCAGAAGCAGAAAAATATATTTAGAACTTGATGAAATTGGAAATGATTGAGTTTTGGTCTACTAAGTTCATCCACGGCTTCGTATTTAAGAGAATATGAAGAAATATACAAAGTAGTGGAATCGTAACCATTAATCCTAACATTTATTCGTAATTCAGCTTTCATTAGAATTGTATTTAAAACTTTCATGTCTTCAAACATAATTTTTCTTTTATGGTTTTTCGTGGAAAAATATAATTAGAACCTTAATAGCATCTATCTAAAAATAGTAGATCGGCTTGCAATTCTTTGCGAATAGTCCCTACTTGTGTCAGAACATTGGGTGACGTTGATGACACGGAAGTTTTCTGAACGGCAGGTATCTGAAATGAAAATCAATGAGACTGTGGTAGCAGAAAACTTAGCCTGGTTCACGTTGATACCTCCCATCGTTTATTTAGATTTTCCAATTGCGTTGATTTATTTTTCTGGAAGAGATCCCCTGCTTCATTGCGCGTCATTTTTGGCATTTCTCTTAATAACGGAATGGATAAATTTTGTTCACTCTTCAAAACAACGTCTCGGCCGTCTCGCCTTCCATCCGGAGTAGTCTGCGTTCCACGAGATTTTAGCGCAAGATCCCCGTAGTTGTTTACATAGCGTGTCAACCTTTTGTCAACATCTCGACGCAAAACGTCCATGTTTAAATTGACATAATTCGAATTTTGACTATCGACATCAACGTTCGACTTTTTCGTTGAAGGAAGGACAGGATTGTAATTGTCGTGAAAAATTGAATTTTTTTTTATATTTGTAGAATATGGAGGACGTTTTTCTCTTATATTCAGGTTGTTGTTCATATTATTTGGCGAAGCCAAAATGTGACACTCATTTTCATTATCGTTCTCATTTTCTTCGAAACAAAGTATGGATGCCTCAGATGGCTTAACTGCATCTCTTATTTTAGTCTAAAAAGAAGTAAATATGACTTTCAGAAAACTGGCATTCGTCTTAACCGAATAATACCTTTTCTTCTTCAGATTCATTAATATGGGTTTGCTCTGTATCCTTTCCGCATGCCACTTCTTCCAAACAGAATGAACATAGTGTACGCCTGCAGTTCATACAAATATTTCTTTGACTGCGACAAGCACGACAAACATCACTTTTGTTTAAACAACTTGGACAATATGCATAAAAGCGATCACATCGTTCACATATTAATGAATAGCTTAGTCTGGCATGTTTTTGATCCGTGCCTTCTTTTGAATGATATTGTTCTTGTTTATTACTAGCTCCTTTCTCATTAGAAACTGTCGCGGATATTGTGTTTAAATGCAAAGATAAATTCTTTTGACATCGTAGACAGAAATTTTCATACGTTTTTAATGGCCCTTCACATACTGGGCATATTTTCTCCACTAAATGGGAGCATTCCTGCTCAATTTTCTTTGTCCCGGGGTGGCTAATTTCAAATTCGGCGTTAATCGATTCTGAGGGCGATAGCTTATTATAGCGATATTGATGATGAGCGGAATTGCTAAAGTATTGATAAACTCTGTTTTTGTTGGCTGACACAAAATTCTCTTTATTGGCTTCATTGCTACAATTAATTAAATCTTCAGGCTTTTGAAGCAAATCTGAATCTTTCTCTATATTTCTTAATATATATTGTCTTTTAAGGCGATTTTGTTCTGCTTCGTAGCGTACCTTAAAACATTCAAAACTGACAATCAGTATTATTATTCAATAAATTATTTTTTTTACCTTTTCAGCACGAATTTGTTCTTTTTCTAGCTGCTCTTCCAATTTCATAGTGTGTATTTGTTCTTGCAATCGTCTATCGAATTGAATTTTTTTAAAATGCTTGAAGTCTTCCTTTCAATAAGGGTATATTTACCTTGTTAAAGCTTCTTCTTGTTGCTGCTCTTTCTCTTTCAACAACTGTATATTACGTCGTTTTTCCTCAATTTGATGTAATAATTCGAGCTGATATTCCTTCTTCCGCGCTGATATTAACTAGTAAATTAATTGCATGTGAATTGTTTCTATTTGTGTTCGTACAGTGCTTGCTTACTTTACCTCAGTCTGCTGGTGACGATTACGTACACTAGTAACATTTGCTAAATCCGTATGACGTAAATCCTGCAAAAGCTTGTAACGAGTTGATCCCGGGCGTATTGGATTATTTGCGGTATCGTTTTGATTTATTAGATCCAGTTCACTCTTGCCAGCTCCTTGCAAGTCGGCGCCATTTGGAGAACAAGTGGAATCGATTGAGCGATCGTAATATATATTTAAGTCCGAATCTGAATTGGGAATTTTTTTCGATCTTAATTTTAACTTAGCTCCGGCACGAGACTCAGCATTTAATATCTAATTAAAATTGTCTCTATGGTTTTAAAAGTAAAACATATATGATATAAATAATTTACCTGGTATTTCTTTAATTTTTCATGATTTTCATTCTGCTGTTGTTGCAAGTAATTTTGACGCTTTTGATATTCGTTATTGAAACCAGGAAAATATGAGAAAAATGTATCTGAGACCCATTGGTCCATGTCATCCTGTTCGATAGTAGACCAGCAATAGCAATATAATAGAAACAAAAGAGAAAACAAAATACGTTTATAGATTTTTCACAAACGGTAATAGCTTCAAAGAGGCACCAAAAACTTAACAACAATTAGAAAGCTATGATACATTTTTCGGAAAATTAAGTAACAGGACACATTTAATCAGCAAACGGTGTAAAAATTGTTTGCTCATTACTTCATAGTAAATAACGAATCGTGCGTGTTAGTAACATCAGTAAAAGAGTTATTGCATATATTGATTTAGACACTCTTTGCTTGAAATTCACAAAAAAAAATTTTTTAAATGGGTCAAGGACAATTACAAGACGATAGTCGATAAGAGACAGCATAGTAAGAAATATGTCTACGCCTAAGAAATCCTCATTTTACTCGTTATTGGAAGCATTGAATGATCCACAAGAAACATATGTGTATCCAATTAATGTCGACTACTTTATTAATTACAATTAATTGCTTTCGAATCAATTGAGTAAAATATTTTATTACCTTATTGGATTTTTTTCCTTTTTTAGAACAAGTATTCTTTCCTTGAGACTGTTTCAAAATAACTAAACTAAACTAAACTTTTGAAAGAATAAAACTTTTATAAATATTTGCAGTTTAATTATTTTTTTCATAATATGAAAATTTTTGATTTTACCATTAATGTACACTACTGTACAATCAAGCGGGAACACCTTATTTAGAGAGCTTATTAGCCCGCACCTATAAATTTCTGTAGTGCAAGTAAATAAAAAATTCCGTGACTATTAACAAAGTGTATTATGGATTTTTTCATAAACGTACGTGTACATCTGAAACAAAGAAGATTTGTTTAAAAGAAGCAAATTATATTCGACTGTTACATTCACTACGTCCTTGTCCTAAAAAGAAAAAGTAAAATTTCGATATTCTACAATATTGAGCGGCCGAGGGCAACTTCTTCCATATGTATGCATAAATCTGATTTTTGTACGAATTGAATACTAAATATGATTTTTCTAGGAACCTAATCTAATTTGTTTGCTTTTGAAAAGAAAAAGGTTCGACTTTAGTCGTGCCGTTTGACTAATGTCTTTGGTCCATTTTCAAAGTCAACCTTTGTGCAAGAACTACCAACGTCTTGGGCAAATTTGTATTTCATATCTCAATTTTTATAACCGTCATAATGTTTACATTGGTTGAATGTTCAAAAAATACCTTCAACAAAATGACTTCAAGGTGTACACTCCACAATATTCCAATATATTCACTGCTAGCAGACATTTTTTCATAAAATTGCTTTAAAACTTGAACCTCCGTCATAATACGCTACGAGGGATTCTTGCCGCTATCGATAAGAAGGATTATTCTAATCCTGAGATTCCAAAGAGGACTTATTTATATATCTAAAAATTCATAAATTAGACTTACATATACTACATATACATTACATATATTACATATACTATATGCATAAATTTCCCTTTGAAATAAAATTTCCGGCATATATTCCAGCCATGGTGCTGCCGTAAATTGGTAATGACTTAGGGAGATGTTTGCGCGAATCTGCCTAACGAAATAAGTCAGCAGCAAGTTTAATCGTCATGTTCAAATCGAAAGTTTTAAATTAGTTTCGCTTGGTGCTTTTAGACTAACATTAGGAGGTATCTAGCAAGATTCATATAATAAGAAAATAATTTAAAAATTAAAAATGAATATTCAGTTTATATTAACTTAAAAGTATATTTCAAGATGTATAAGCCCCAGTTATTTGTTAGGTGGATATAGTGGACTTCCTAAAGCAGAAAGAACTAACTTAAAGGCATTTTATGTTGTATGCTTTTTATCTTTCCCTAAAGAAATATGAATCTATTTCTAGTGAGAGGGTAGTACGATGTTTAAAACCCAAATCCATTTGATGGAAGAATGAACATATTAATCTTTGTATATATTACCTGATATTTCCGACGTACGTCGGACTTTGCTATCTTAGAGTTTTTTTCGTTTTGCGCCTTCAAATTAAAATTCTTCAAGTTGAAGGACTGATTTTTAAATTGAAGATCATCGACGGATTGTTCGAAGACGTCTTTTGAAGTTGCTTCATTTTGAGTACTTTGTACGTCAGTCGAATTTGCATGCTCCTCAGTATAATTAAGAGTGTTTCCCGTCTTGGCCGCCAAAGCGGCTGTCTCGTAACCATCTCCTTGGCGTGCGGCGTCTTTTATGCGGGCATACTCTTCCTTCAATTTTTTTCTCTCTAGAGCCAAAATTGTTTCCAAACTCATTTTTATTGTTTCACATTAAAAACTTTTTCCTTCGAACTCAATTTGTATACAATTATATCCAAATCTTGGAAACTATTATTATTATTATTTATTTATTTTTTTTTTTTGTTTGTGAGGGAAAAATGGATTAGGCCTGTATGTATCGATTTAGACCCATAATCCAGTAACGATAAAAAAGACGCGTAGGTGCTATGAATCCGATTTTATGGTGCGTGTGTAACACGTTCTTTAGAGTGATTTTGTAGTTTAAAAACTTTTGATGATGCTTATGTTTGATGACGTTATGCACCGCAATCATTCCCAACGTTTTTAGCTTAGTGTGGTTGGTTGGTATTCCAGCAGAGAGTGCCCGAGTAATAGAAGTATAGGCGATCTGTGTAGGTAGACTGAGTTCTGAGTATAAAAAGTTTAAAAAGAAAAATC